>JAKRSK010007803.1:0-85000 GCA_029891615.1 Natrix natrix natrix
AAGGATTGGAATGGGTGGGCCAGGAATCGACTTGTCTAGTACTAATTGGAGACATACATCTATGCCTCAACCCCCCAAAGCCGAAAACCAACCTTGAACAGCCGAATCCCTCCCTCCCGCGAGAATGAGTATTAAATGACCAATGAGTCCCTGACAGCTGCAGGGACATAACTCAGCCACCATGGGGGGGATATTACTGTGGCGGTACATGGAACGAAGGACACAGTGAGGCAAAGCAAAAGGAGCGAAAAGTGGGGGTTGAAAAAAAAGGGAAAAAAGAAAATATAACCTCTGGCCTTTTTCCACCCTTCTGAAGAAACATCTGCAATCCACATAACGCCTATGAATGGATTGAAGAGAACAAATTCTTTTCTTTTTTTTTTCCTTTTTTTTTCTTAGTTTTTTTTTTTTCAGTGCGCAGCTACCTTTCTTTGGATGAGAAAAAGCAAGGAAGCGACTCTATCTTTCCTGATATTCACAACAAACAAGAATGTTTCAAAAAACTAGAACTTTCAGTTTAAGTTTAGCTTTAGCCTCGAATTCAGAGTACCACACAGCTTTCTATTGGACGTCTTCCGCCCTCTTCCTTCTTTTTTTTTTGTCTTCCTTTTTATTTTTTTTCTCCCCCCTTTTATCTTTTTTCCTTCCTTTCTCTTTCTTTTGGTTTCCCCGTTCTTGCAATAATTCCGAGGATCCCGGTCCGCAACAATCCATGACATGGAAAAAAAAAGAATAAGAGATGCATACTGCTAGCAAGTTGGGTATGAATGTAAGCCCCAAAGACTCTTGTGGTGGCCTATGTTCTCTTCCTTTTCTCCTCCTTATTATGACCAATGTGTGTTTTTGGGGTCTTTAAAATGAGACCTTATAATGTAAATGTGAATGTGCAGGAATGGAAGAATGTGATCAGTCAATGTTCACAATTCTATTTCATAAATAGCAGTTTGACACATTACCTCTGAGACTATGAGTATATTCTGGTACTTAATAAACAAGAGTGTGTGTCTGTGTGTCTGTGTGTGCCTCTGTGTTACACACACACATGTCTGTCTGTTCCTCTCTCTCTCTCTTTCTCTCTCTCTCTCTCTCTCTCTTCGTATATGTTTGTAAATATATGTATCTTTCATCATTAAAGGGATATATTAAATGTTCACAAAATGAATATTTATGAAGACTAGTACCAATGAATACTGCATGTCTTAAGGTGGGCTTTTTAGCTCATTCTATTCTATTGAGCTCATTCCATTCGTTCTCCAAACTCTAGAGAACCTCTGATCAGAAACATTCTCCCAATCCACATTTTCACACCTATATAATGAAGGTCTCTTCAGATCCCAAGCCTGATGGCTCCTTTCTATCTGCTTTGGCACAAGGGGGCACAGTGTCCAACAACCTAACATTCTTCACTTAACCCAAATAAAAGTGTGGTTTCAGCTGTTAGGCAGATGGTTTCCTCTTGTTATTCCGAGTTATCACTCAATAGATCCCTGGAGACCATCCTTCTGCAAGAGAGTTTCTATAATGTCTCTCTGTCTGTCTGTCTGTCTGTCTCTCTCTCTCTGTGTGTCTGTCTCTTTCTCTGTCTCTCTCTCTCACTGTCTCTTTCTCTCTGTCTCTGTCTCTGTCTCTGTCTCTGTCTCTGTCTCTCTCTCTCTCTCTCTCTCTCTCTCTCTCTCACACACACACACACACACAAACTTTCTCTCTGTCTCTCTTTGTCTCTCTATTTCTCTCTCTCTCTCTCTCTGTCTCTGTCTCTCTCTTTCTCAATGTCTCTTTCTCTTGGTATCTCTCTTGGTATCTCTCTCTTTGTGTCTATCTCTTTCTCTCTGTATCTCTCTCTCTTTCTGTCTCTTTCTCTCTATTTCTCTGTCACTCTGTCTCTCTCTGTCTCTCTCTGACTCTCTCTCTCTCTCTCTCTCTCTCTTTGTCTCTCTGTCTCTGTCTCTCTTTGTCTGTCTCTCTCTGTCTCTCTCACTCTCTTGCGACTCTCTCTGTCTCTCTCTCTCTGTGTCTCTCTGTCTCTGTCTCTCTTTCTCTGTCTCTGTCTGTCTCTCTGTCTCTATGTCTCTCTGTCTCTCTCTGTCTCTCTCTGTCTGTCTCTGTCTCTGTCTCTATCGATCTATCTATCTATCTATCTATCTATCTATCTATCTATCTATCTATCTATCTATCTATCTATCTCTTTCTCTCTGTCTCTCTCATCTCTGAGATAAAATCCTCTTTCTTCGTTTTTCAGTTGCAGCGTGATACATTTGAAAAACGTTTTCCCTTTTGGTTCACTTTATCCCTTGATAACTATGGTTGGGGGATGACAAAAACATGCAGAGATTTGCATGGAACAAACCAAGCAGGTATATCGATCCATTCTTAAATCAAGCTGAGAATAGGATGTGGCAGGAAGAATCAGGAATGTAAGGGAATTTAAAGGGAATCAGAAGGGAATTGAAAAGTATGAAAAAAAATGTAGTACATTCAATAGAAACAATAGCAAACACAAAACTGGTTATCACCTGCCATATTGTGCTATAAAAGCTGTGGAGTTGGGTTTTGTTGGGGCTATTTGGAATGTTTAATTCTTCCCCCAATGGCTGCTTCCAGATCATCATTATTTGATTCCAAGTGGGCACATATTACACCAATTTTCCATACTATGTAGGCAATGGCTTCTGATTGTTGTCCCAGGGCAATTTAAGGTCATGTTTTCAACCCAAGAAATTGGTGACCTTAAAGAATTCATCCATCCACTGGATTTGGCTCAACCCCTTTGATGAGGTCAAGAAAAAGCACCTGGTTCTCTCCATATTTGGGTGGGGCCTGAGACCTGCAGTCATTCCTTCATCTTCAGATTAATCGATTAACAGAATTGGAAGGGACCTTGTAGAAATAGCAGAAGCACTTGGACTTATATACCACTTCACAGTGCTTTAGAGCCCTCTCTAAGCAGTTTATAGAGTCAGCCTATCACCCCCCACAAAAATCTGGCTTCCCATTTTACTGAGCTCAGAAGGATGGAAGGCTGAGCCAACCTTGAGCCTGGTGAGATTTGAACTGCCAAATTGCAGGCCGTCAGCAGTCAGCAGAAGTAGCCTGCAGTACTGCATCCAAACCACTGCGCCACCATGGATCATATAGGTCGTAGGTCATCTAGTCCAACCCCCTGCCCAAGCAGGAGAGCCTTCACCATTTGAGACGGAAAGCAGTCCCTTCTCTCCTTGAAAGCTTCATGGGAAATTTCATGGGAATGGCCTATGGAATGATCTCCTACAAGGAACATCTCTCATTCCAACCCTGGTTATGGAATGGAATATACTATTCCTGCTCAAGAAGCAGTAGTACTAGACTTCCGAGTAGCTGCTCATACTGGAAACAGCACAGAGCATGCTATTTGCTTCTTCTTTCTTTTCTCTTTCTTTTGTTTTTCTTCTCCTGTTTGCATAGTTTTCTCAAGAACTGACTGCAACATCATTGTCACGGACAAGAATTTTGCGAAGCAGTGTCCTGTTAGTTGAGTTGATTAAAAAGTCCTAAGAGTTGTGTAAACCTTTGCCATTTGACCTTGGTATACCCAGGTTTGTACTGCTTTTCAAATGAGGCCACTAAGTGTGCGAATTTGTAGGAATGGAAAGAATCTGATCAGTCACTTCACAGAGTTCTACTTCACTTAGAGAGATTTCATAGGGGTGAACTACTTATTCGATCTGAGAGTATGTACCTCTGCTAGTATTAAGGGGGGGAAAAGTGCTTCTAGATATAAAATGAATATATCAAATGTTTTCATAACTAGACTTTCTGGAGACTGATTCCAAGTGAATAAATATATTATATTGTTTAATGCTTATGAAATTTTTGAGTTGGAGCTGTTGAACTCATTTCTTTCAATCAGTAAATTCTGGAGAACTCCTGGAGATCAGAATTATTCTCCCAATCCCTATTTTCTTGACTATATAATGAAAGCATATTCAGACTCCAGGCCTGATGGGCCCCTTCTACCTGCTTGGCAGAAGAGGGCAGCAGTGGGAAATTCTGGGATAGGAGGACTGATAGATTGACTTAAGCTTCCTATCTTATAAACTGGTTTAAGTTCCCCATGAAAATCCTATGCAAATGAAGCCCCTGAGCTGTTTCTCCTTTAAATAATCACAAACACACAAAAGGGCATCACAGAGCCAAAGCTGTCACTGCTCTAAAGGAAATGAGCTTCCCTGACTCCCCAATGGATCTTGCCATTCTTCTTCTTTGCTTAGTAGCCACTCCTGGGTGTGAGTATCTTCTACCTAGACCTGAACAATGAGATAAACCAAAAGCAAGGTTGTGTTCTAATTCCTGCTTTGTCATTCGTTTAGATGTCCACTCTTCTGTCCAACTTGTGGAATCTGGGCCAGGAACAGTGAGCCCTGGGGGATCCTTCAAATTAATGTGCAAAGTGACAGGAGACTCCATCAAAAATGCATACTGGGAGTGGATTCGCCAGGCTCCAGGAAAAGGATTGGAATGGGTGGGCCAGATAGACTGGGCTAATAATAAGTGGAGGACAATCTATGCCTCATCCCTCCAAAGCCGAACAACCTTGACAGCCGATTTCCTCCCGCAATGAGTATTATTTGACCATGAGGTCCCTGACAGTTGCAGACTCAGCCACATATTACTGTGCACGAAGGACACAGTGAGAGAAAGCAAAGGAGGAACTGTGAAAAACCTCTGGGCCTTTCTCTGATGAAACTTTCTGCATTCACATGAATGGATTGAGAGAACAATTCTTTTTTTTTTCAGGCTGCTTTTCTTTGGAGAGAAAAAGAAGCTACTCTTCCAGATCAACAAGAAGTCATAGTAGACTTTAGTGTAGTTGCTCGTATTCAGAAGACACACAGCTTTCTATTGGCTTCTTCTTCTTTCTTTTTCTCTTTCTTTTGTTTCCGTTCTCACAATATTTCCAAGGTCCGGCCGCAACATCCTTGTCATGGAAAAAAAGAATAAGAGACGCAGTACTCTACAAGTTGGGTTGATTGTAAGCCCAATGAATCTTGTGGCCTTTTCTCTTCCCTTTCCTCCTTGGTATGTCCATGTGTGTTTTGGTCTTAAAATGAGGACCTTATACAAATGTGATGGCAGGAATGGAAGAATGTGATCGGTCAATGTTTACAATTCTATTTCATAAATAGCAGTTTGACACAATACCTCTGAGATTATGAGTATCTTCTGGTACTTAATAAACAAGAGTGTGTGTATTTGTGTCTGTGTATCTCTGTGTTACACACAGAGATGTCTGTCTCTTCCCTGTCTCTTTCTCTCTCTCTCTCCGTATATGTTGTATATATATGTGTGCAAATATATGTATATTTCATCATTAAAGGGATATATTAAATGTTCACAAAATGAATATTCATGAAGACTAGTACCAATGAATATTCTATGTCTTGAGGTGGGCTTTTTAGCTCAATCTATTCTATTGAGCTCATTCCATTCGTTCTCCAAACTCTAGAGAACCTCTGATCAGAAATTTTCTCCCAATCCACATTTTCACACCTATATAATGAAGGTCTCCTCAGATCTCACGCCTGATGGCTCCCTTCTATCTCCTCTTGCACAAGGGGGCAGCAGTGTCCAACAACCTAACGTTCTTCACTTAACACAAATAAAAGTGTGGTTTCAGCTGTTAGGCAGATGGTTTCCTCTTGTTATTCCAAGTTATCACCCAATAGGTCCCTGGAGACCATCCTTCTGCAAGAGAGTTTCTATAATGCCTCTCTATATTTCTATCTATCTCTCTGTTCCTCTGCCCCTCTGTCTCTCTGTCTGTCTCTCTCTCTCTCTCTCTGTATCTCTCTCTCTCCCTCTGTCACTTTCTCTCTGTCTCTCTTTGTCTCTCTCTGTCTCTGTCTCTCTCTTTCTCACTGTCTCTCTCTCTGTGTATCTCTCTCTCTGTATCACTCTCTGTGTGTCTATCTCTTTCTCTCTGTATCTCTCTCTCTCTGTATCTCTCTCTCTTTCTATCTCTTTCTCTCTATCTCTTTGTCGCTCTGTCTCTCTCTGTCTCTCTTTGTCTCTCTCTGTCTCTATCTCTCTCTGTCTCTGTCTCTCTCTCTCTATCTCTTTCTCTCTCTCTCTCTCTCTCTCTCTCAGCTCTGGGATAAAATCCTCTTTCTTCCTTTTTCAGTTGCAGCGTGATACATTTGAAAAACCTTTTCCCTCTTGGTTCACTTTATCCATTGATAACTATGATTGGGGGATGACAAAAACATGCAGAGATTTGCATGGAACAAACCAAGCAGGTATATCGGTCCATTCTTAAATCATGCTGAGAATAGGATGTGGCAGGAAGAATCAGGAATGTAAGGGAATTTAAAGGGAATCAGAAGGGAATTGAAAAGTATGAAAAAAATGTAGTACATTCAATAGAAACAATAGCAAACACAAAACTGGTTATCAACCGTCATATTGTGCTATACAAGCTGTGGAGTTGGGTTTTGTTGGGGCTATTTGAAATGTTTAATTCTTCCCCCAATGGCTGCTTCCAGATCATCACTATTTGATTCCAAGTGGGCACATATTACACCAATTTTCCATACTATGTAGGCAATGGCTTCTGATTATTGTCCCAGGGCAATTTAAGGTCATGTTTTCAACCCAAGAAATTGGTAACCTTAAGAATTCATCCATCTACTGGATTTGGCTCAACCCCTTTGATGAGGTCAAGAAAAAGCACCTGGTTGTCTCCTTATTTGGGTGGGGCCTGAGGCCTGCAGGCATTCCTTTACTTCAGATTAACAGATTAACAAAATTGGAAGAAATAGCAGAAGCACTTGGACGTATATACCACTTCACAGTGCTTTAGAGCCCTCTCTAAGCAGTTTATAGAGTCAGCCTATCACCCCCCACAAAAATCTGGCTTCCCATTTTACTGACCTGAGAAGGATGGAAGGCTGAGCCAACCTTGAGCCTGGTGAGATTTGAACTGCCAAATTGCAGGCCGTCGGCAGTCAGCAGAAGTAGCCTGCAGTACTGCATCCAAACAACTGCGCCACCACGGATCATATAGGTCGTAGGTCATCTAGTCCAACCCCCTGCCCAAGCAGGAGAGCCTTCACCATTTCTGACAGAAAGCAGCCCCGTCTCTTATTCAAAGCTTCATGGGAAATTTCATGGGAATGGCCTATGGAATGATCTCCTACGCGGAACATCTCTCATTCCAACCCTGGTTATGGAATGGAATATACTATTCCAGTTCAAGAATCAGTAGTACTAGACGTCAGAGTAGCTGCTCATACTGGAAACAGCACAGAGCATGCTATTTGCTTCTTCTTTCTTTTCTCTTTCTTCTGTTTTTCTTCTCCTGTTTGCATAGTTTTCTCAAGAACTGACTGCAACATCATTGTCACGGACAAGAATTTTGCGAAACAGGGTCCTGTTAGTTGAGTTGATTAAAAAGTCCTAAGAGTTGTGTAAACCTTTGCCATTTCTCCTCGGTATACACAGGTTTGTACTGGTTTTCAAATGAGGCCACTAAGTGTGCGAATTTGTAGAAATGGAAAGAATCTGATCAGTCACTTGACAGAGTTCTACTTCACTTAGAGAGATTTCATAGGGGTGAACTACTTATTCGATCTGAGAGTATGTACCTCTGCTAGTATTAAGGGGAAAAAAAGTGCTTCTAGATATAAAATGGACATATCAAATGTTTTCATAACTAGACTTTCTGGAGACTGATTCCAAGTGAATAAATATATTATATTGTTTAATGCTTTTGAATTTTTTGAGTTGGAGCTGTTGAACTCATTTCTTTCAATCAGTAAATTCTGGAGAACTCCTAGAGATCAGAATTATTCTCCCAATCCCTATTTTCTTGACTATATAATGAAAGCATATTCAGACCCCGAGCCTGATGGGCCCCTTCTACCTGCTCGGCAGAAGAGGGCAGCAGTGGGAAATTCTGGGATAGGAGGACTGATCGAGTGACTTAAGCTTCCTATCTTATAAACTGGTTTTATGTTCCCCATGAAAATCCTATGCAAATGAAGCCACTGAGCTGTTTCTCCTTTAAATGATCACAAACACACAAAAGGGCATCACAGAGCCAAAGCTGTCACTGCTCTAAAGGAAATGAGCTTCCCTGACTCCCCAATGGATCTTGCCATTCTTCTTCTTTGCTTAGTAGCCGCTCCTGGGTGTGAGTATCTTCTACGTAGACCTGAACAATGAGATAAACCAAAAGCAAGGTTGTGTTCTAATTCCTGCTTTGTCATTTGTTTAGATGTCCACTCTTCTGTCCAACTTGTGGAATCTGGGCCAGGAACAGTGAGCCCTGGGGGATCCTTCAAATTAACCTGCAAAGTGGCAGGAGACTCCATAAGAAATGTATACTGGGGGTGGATCCGCCAGGCTCCAGGAAAAGGATTGGAATGGGTAGGCAGGATAGACTGGGATGGTAGTAAGTGGAGGACAATCTATGCCTCATCCCTCCAAAGCCGAACAACCTTGACAGCCGATTACTCCCGCAATGAATATTATTTGACCATGAGGTCCCTGACAGCTGCAGACTCAGCCACATATTACTGTGCAAGAGAGTCACAGTGAGAAAAAGCAAAGGAGGAAGTGTGAAAAACTCCCCGGCTTTTGCCCGAAGAAATTTTATGAATTCACATGAATGGACTGAGATAATTTATCTCTTCTTTCAGGTTTCTGTTCTCTGCAGAGTGGAACAAACTTCTATTCCAGCTCAGCAAGAAGTAGTCCTAGACTTGAGTGTAGCTGCTGGTCCTGGAAACAGAACACAGCATGCCATTTGCTTCTTCTTTCTTTTCTCTTTCTTTTGCTTCTGCAGTTTTCTCAAGAACTGGCTGCAACATCATTGTCATGGACAAGGATTTAGAGATACCATGTCTTGTTAGTTAGGTTGATTAAAAAGCCCTAAAAGTCATGTAAACCTTTGCCCTTTGTCCTCGGTATACCCAGGTGTGTACTGGTTTTCAGACAAGCTTAATATGGGTGTGAAATGGTAGGAACACAAAGAATCTACTTCACCAATAGTTTTTACATCGGGGCTGAACTACATATTACATCTAAGAGTTTGAATCTCTGCTAATACCAAGGAAAAAAGTGTTTCTATCAATTAAATGGGCATATTAAATATTTTCATATATAAACTCCATACCCTTACTGGGAATTGAACCTGGGCTGTGTTACATATTAGGCAGTTTATTAGCCACTAAGCCACAGACTCTCCTCCTTTATCAGCTAAGCCAGGGGTTGTGACACAATACATACCTATTTCCCTGGCTTAGCTGATAAAGGAGGAGAGCCTGTGGCTTAGTGGCTAATACAACTGTGTAATATGTAATACAGCCCAGGTTCGAATCCCAGTAAGGGTGTGGCTAGCTGCTGAGAGCTAAATAGCTTGAAATAGATCTATACTAGTCTTCCTTTATTTATTTATCAGCACAAATACAACACAAATATAAAAAGGCAACATTAAAAATAAAAATATGGTTTTCTGCCTGGATGGTCCTCTGTAATGAGCTGAAGGACAGAAAGGGGGAGTAGTGAGTTCCCTCCCATATTTGGGCATACCAGGGGTTGTAACACAAATACATACCTATTTCCCTGGCTCAGCTGATAAGGAGGAGAGCCTGTGGCTTAGTGGCTAAGATATCTGCCTAATATGTAATACAGCCCAGGTTCGAATCCCAGTAAGGGTATGGCTAGCTGATGAGAGCTAAATAGCTTGAAATAGATCTATACTAGTCTCCCTTTATTTATTTATCAGCACAAATACAACATATATATGTACACACACACACACACACACACACACACACACACACACACACAGAGAGAGAGAGAGAGAGAGAGAGAGAGAGAGAGAGAGAGAGAGAGAGAGAGAGAGAGAGAGAGAGAGACTCTGAGCCTGATGGATCACACCTACCTGCTTGGCAGAAGAGGGCAGCAGTGTCTAAAAAAATGAAATTCTCCATTTAACACAAATGAAAGTGTGGTTTCTTCTATTAGCCTGATCCTTTCCTCTGCTGCTATTGAGCCATCACTGAATATCTCTCTGGAGACCTTCCTTCCCTGAGAGACTTTCTCATAATACTCTTTATAGCTCTAAAATAAAACGTTTTCCCTTTATTTCCCTTTTCATCTGCAGACCAAGCTTGATATCTTTGAAATAGTTTGTCTCTCTTCGCTGACCAACTGCCCTCTTTGTTTTTTCATAACTACAGATGGGGGTGAAAGAAAAATGAAAAAAAATATATACTGCATGAATCAAACCTAGCAGTGTGTTGGTGAAACTTCTAATGATGAGGAAAGGAAGGGGAAAAGAGGAGTGAAGAGAAAGGAAAGGAAAGGGAGGTGTGGGGAAGAGAGGAGCGGAGGTGAAAGGAAGGGAATTGGGAGGGATGGGGAAATGTAGTGCAAGCAATGGAAACAACAACAAACACAAAATAGTTAGAAGGGAAGGGGAGGAGAGCAGGGGAGGGGAGGGGTGAGGAAAGGCAAGAGAAGAGAGGAGTGGGAAGGGGAGGGGAAAGAAGAGAAGGGAAGAGAAAGGGAGGGAACGGAAGAGAAGGAAAGCTAAAGAATTGGAATGACATTGGAAGAAAAGTAAAAATGTTGTGCAAGCGGTGGAAACAACAACAAACACAAAATAGTTATCAACCATCATTTTCTCCTGGAGAGGCTGTAGGTCTGGATTTTGGCTGGTCTGTTTTGAATGGTTTAATTCACTCTTCAGTGGCTAACTCCTGATAATCCTGATGTCCTTCCAGTGGGCACATATTACACCACTTTTCAGACCACGCAATGATTTTCCGATTTACTCCCAAGGGCCATTTAATGTGTTGATTTCGACATATCCGAACCATTGGCTTGGCACAGAGTGAACTAAATAATTCCTCTGTCCATTGGGAATGGCTCTACATTATTGATCAGGGCAGGAAAAGATGCCTCATGTCCCCCTTATTGCGGAAGGCAGTGCAAATACAAAAGTTTAAGTCATATTTTTTTGCTTCTAGTTTAAAAGAAGTAAATTAGAAGCATGAGAGAGAGAAGGAAAAATTAAGGGATGCCTCGGATTACAAACTACAATAATAATAATACATTGAGAAGCATCTAAAAATTGCTACAGAGTAAGAGTCTATATCCTTGATAGATGACCATTAGGGGACTCGGACAGTATCGATTTCAATTTTGACTCAATTATTTTACTTGCAAACGTGGTTAATAGTTCCACTAAATTTAACTTAAAAGTCTACCATGCAGAGAACGAGACAATCAGTTGTCTACCAGCTTTCAAGCTCACAAAAAGTTCAAATAATGCAGCACATTGAATTCTGTAGACATGATTTTCCTTCTGACAAGGTCAACCTGGTCCTTCACACGTTTCTTAACAGTTAAAATACATATACTTTAAAAGATGCTGTGACACTTTCAGGCATGTCAACAAAGAAGGTTGAAGACACTTTTGAAGGTCAAATCGCCCTATTCCGCTTTTATCCCAAGGGCTATGTAAATTCAGTGACAGCTTCCTGTTCAAAGAAATCATATCTTCCTGTTCTGATGACAGAAGGTTGAGTGTTTGTCTGAATGTTTTCCCATTAGTACAAAATCCTCCAATTTTATGAGTGAGCAATAATGGCACTCTGGCTGAACTTTATGTCCTTGTTAGTTGTCCTCAGAGGTATTATTTTCCCTTCCAAAGAGAGGGGTTATTCCTCAGCTATTTTGGGGTTTACCAGCAGGAAGTCTTATTAAATAATCTTTCATACTAGGTGTCCATTCTAAGGTCCAGTTTGTGGAATCTGGAGGGGACGTGAGAAGACCTGGAGAGTCCCTCCGTCTCTCCTGCCAAGCCTCTGGTTTCACCTTCAGCAGCTGTCCCATGAACTGGGTGAGAGAGGCTCCAGGGAAAGGATTTGAATGGGGGGCATTGTATATGATCCTCAGGTATTTTGACAAGGTGAAGGGCTGCTTCACCATCTCCAGGAACGATGCCAAAAGCAATCTGTATCTGCAAATGATCAGCCTCAAAGCAGATGACACAGCGGTCTATTACTGTGCGAGAAAAACAATGAGAGGAAGTGTATGTGAAGCCAAGCAAAAACAGCCCAGTTCAAACATTGGTTCCAAAATTTGTCTTTGGAACAATATACAAGTTTTTAAATTTGGAATCTCTCTTCATGTCATTATTCAGCACATTCAGTCTTTAGGAATGAGCCTTTTCTTCTATTTTCATGTAAGGAGCGCCATGCTTCAATTCCATGCTCCACACAGGTTGATATTTACTTAATCTACTCATTCCTGACTCTTTCTCTCTCATTTCACCCATATTTCTTAGCCTTTAAGTTAGTAATACTATCATAGATTTATTTAAATTAAATCAGGACAAATAGTTGGGGTCGTAGATGTGAATACCACAGTCGAAGGAAAATTCTGGGATAGGAGGACTGATCGAATGACTTAAGCTTTCTATCTTATAAACTGGTTTTAAGTTCCCCATGAAAATCCTATGCAAATGAAGCCACTGAGCTGTTTCTCCTTTAAATAATCACAAACACACAAAAGGGCATCACAGAGCCAAAGCTGTCTCTGCTCTAAAGGAAATGAGCTTCCCTGACTCCCCAATGGATCTTGCCATTCTTCTTCTTTGCTTAGTAGCCGCTCCTGGGTGTGAGTATCTTCTACCTACACCTGAACAATGAGATAAACCAAAATCAAGGTTGTGTTCTAATTCCTGCTTTGTCATTCGTTTAGATGTCCACTCTTCTGTCCAACTTGTGGAATCTGGGCCAGGAACAGTGAGCCCTGGAGGATCCTTCAAATTAATGTGCAAAGTGACGGGATACTCCATAAGAAATTCATACTGGGCGTGGATCCGCCAGGCTCCAGGAAAAGGATTGGAATGGGTGGGCAGGATAGACTGGGATGGTAATAAGTGGAGGACATTCTATGCCTCATCCCTCCAAAGCCGAACCACCTTGACTGCCGATGACTCCCGCAATGAATATTATTTGACCATGAGGTCCCTGACAGCTGCAGACTCAGCCACATATTACTGTGCAAGAGAGTCACACTGAGAAAAAGCAAAGGAGGAAGTGTGAAAAACTCCTCGGCTTTTGCCTGAAGAAATTTTATGAATTCACATGAATGGATTGAGATAATTTATCTCTGCTTTCAGGTTTCTGTTCTCTGCAGAGTGGAACAAACTACTCTTCCAGCTCAGCAAGAAATAGTCCTAGACTTGAGTGTAGCTGCTGGTCCTGGAAAGAGTACACAGCATGCCATTCACTTCTTTCTTTTCTCTTTCTTTTGCTTCTGCAGTTTTCTCAAGAACTGGTTGCAACATCATTGTCATGGACAAGGATTTAGAGATACCATGTCTTGTTAGTTAGGTTGATTAAAAAGTCCTAAAAGTCATGTGAATCTTTGCCCTTTGTCATCGGTATATCCAGGTGTGTACTGGTTTTCAGACAAGCTTAATATGGGTGTGAAATGGTAGGAACACAAAGAATCTACTTCACCAATAGTTTTTACATCGGGGCTGAACTACATATTACATCTAAGAGTATGAATCTCTGCTAGCACCAAGGAAAAAAGTGTTTCTACCAATTTAATGGGCATATTAAATATTTTTATATACAAACGCCATACCCTTACTGGGAATTGAACCTGGGCTGTGTTACATATTAGGCAGTTTATTACCACTAAGCCACAGACTCTCCTTCTTTATCTGCTAAGCCAGGGGTTGTGACACAATACATACCTATTTCCCTGGCTTAGCTGATAAAGGAGGAGAGCCTGTGGCTTAGTGGCTAATACAACTGCGTAATATGTAATACAGCCCAGGTTCGAATCCCAGTAAGGGTGTGGCTAGCTGCTGAGAGCTAAATAGCTTGAAATAGATCTATACTAGTCTTCCTTTATTTATTTATCAGCACAAATACAACACAAATATAAAAAGGCATCATTAAAAATAAAAATATGGTTTTCTGCCTGGATGGTCCTCTGTAATGAGCTGAAGGACAGAAAGGGGGAGTAGTGAGTTCCCTCCCATATTTGGGCATACCAGGGGTTGTAACAAAAATACATACCTATTTCCCTGGCTCAGCTGATAAGGAGGAGAGCCTGTGGCTTAGTGGCTAAGATATCTGCCTAATATGTAATGCAGCCCAGGTTCGAATCCCAGTAAGGGCATGGCTAGCTGATGAGAGCTAAATAGCTTGAAATAGATCTATACTAGTCTCCCTTTATTTATTTATCAGCACAAATACAACATATATATGTACACACACACACACACACACACACAGAGAGAGAGAGAGAGAGAGAGAGAGAGAGAGAGAGAGACTCTGAGCCTGATGGATCACACCTACCTGCTTGGCAGAAGAGGGCAGCAGTGTCTAAAAAAACGAATTTCTCCATTTAACACAAATGAAAGTGTGGTTTCTTCTATTAGCCTGATCCTTTCCTCTGCTGCTATTGAGCCATCACTGAATAGCTCTCTGGAGACCTTCCTTCCCTGAGAGACTTTCTCATAATACTCTTTATAGCTCTAAAATAAAATGATTTCCCATTATTTCCCTTTTCATCTGCAGACCAAGCTTGATATCTTTGAAACAGTTCGTCTCTCTTTGCTGACCAACTGCCCTCTTTGTTTATTCATAACTACAGATGGGGGTGAAAGAAAAATGAAAAAATATATACTGCATGAATCAAACCTAGCAGTGTGTTGGTGAATCGTCACACAGAAACTTCTCATGATGAGGAAAGGAAGGGAAAAAGAGGAGTGAAGAGAAAGGAAAGGAAAGGGAGGTGTGGGGAAGAGAGGAGCGGAGGTGAAGGGAAGGGAATTGGAAGGGATGGGGAAATGTTGTGCAAGCCATGGAAACAAGAACAAACACAAAATAGTTAGAAGGGAAGGGGAGGAGAGCAGAGGAGGGGAGAGGAGAGGAAAGGCAAGAGAAGAGAGGAGTGGGAAGGGGAGGGGAAAGAAGAGAAGGAAAGAGAAAGGGAGGGAATGGAAGAGAAGGAAAGCAAAAGAATTGGAATGACATTGGAAGAAAAGTAAAAATATTGTGCAAGCGATTGAAACAACAACAAACACAAAATAGTTATCAACCATCATTTTCTGCTGGAGAGGCTGTAGGACTGGATATTGGCTGGTCTGTTTTGAATGGTTTAATTCACTCTTCAGAGGCTAACTCCTGATAATCCTGATGTCCTTCCAGTGGGCACATATTACACCACTTTTCAGACCACGCAATGATTTCCGATTTACTCCTAAGGGCCATTTAATGTGTTGATTTCGACATATCTGAACCTTTGGCTTGGCACAGAGAGAAACAAAGAATTCATCTGTCCATTGGGAATGGATCTACATTATTGATCAGGGCAGGAAAAGATGCCTCATGTCCCCCTTATTGCGGAAGGCAGTGCAAATACAAAAGTTTAAGTCATATTTTTTTGCTTCTAGTTTAAAAGAAGTAAATTAGAAGCATGAGAGAGAGAAGGAAAAATTAAGGGATGCCTCGGATTACAAACTACAATAATAATAATACATTGAGAAGCATCTAAAAATTGCTACAGAGTAAGAGTCTATATCCTTGATAGATGACCATTAGGGGACTCGGACAGTATCGATTTCAATTTTGACTCAATTATTTTACTTGCAAACGTGGTTAATAGTTCCACTAAATTTGATTTAAAACTGTACCATGAAGAGAACGAGACAATCAGTTGTCTACCAGCTTTCAAGCTCCCAAAATGTTCAAATAATGCAGCACATTGAATTCTGTAGACATGATTTTCCTTCTGACAAGATCAACCTGGTCCTTCACACCTTTCTTAAGGGTTAAAATACATATACTTTAAAAGATGCTGTGACATTTTCAGGCATGTTAATAAAGGGGGTTGAAGACACTTTTGAAGGTCAAATCGCCCTATGCCTCTTTTATCCCGAGGGCTATGTAAATTCAGTGACAGCTTCCTTTCAAAAGAACCATATCTTCCTGTTCTCCTGATTACCAAAGGTTGAGTCTTTGTCTGAATATTTTCCCATTAGTACAAAATCCTCCAATTTTTTGAACGAGCAATAATGGCACTCTGGTTGAACCTTATGTCCTTGTTATTTGTCCTCAGAGGTATTATTTTCCCTTCCAAAGAGAGGGGTTATTCCTCAGGTATTTTGGGGTTTACTAACAGGAGGTCTTATTAAATAACCTTTCATTCTAGGTGTCCATTCTAAGGTCCAGTTTGTGGAGTCTGGAGGGGACGTGAGAAGACCTGGAGAGTCCCTCCGTCTCTCCTGCCAAGCCTCTGGTTTCACCTTCAGCAGCTGTCCTATGAACTGGGTGAGAGAGGCTCCAGGGAAAGGATTTGAATGGGTGGGATATATATGATCCTCAGGTATTTTGACAAAGTGAAGGTCCGCTTCACCATCTCCAGGGACGATGGCAAAAGCCAGCTGTATCTGCAAACGAACAGCCTCAAAGCAGATGACACAGTGGTCTATTACTGTGCGAGAAAAACAATGAGAGGAAGTGTTAGATCTGGGCAACGAGAGACAGACTACGGACACGAAGTAACTTAACAGCTCATTTTATTAGTAGTAGTAGTAGTAGTATTAGTAGTAGTGATCCAGCTTGCTCTGTGGTCGGAGGGTTCCCCTTTTATAGGGATGGGGCACGCCCCTTGACCAATCAGAGGAATACCTGTTTCCCGCTGTAGGAGCGGACCAGAGGGAAGACTTATCCCGATATATGTTAATATCTAACACCCCTCCCCTCCTAGATGGGACGTTGCGGTAGGTGACATAGTCCTTTAGGTAGGTGGGTGTTTGTCTTGCTCGGGAGGAACGTCGGAGTTCAGGTTGGGTTGAAGTGCTTTCAGGACTGGTTTCGTGTTGGTCTGAAGTAGTTGCAGGATCGGGTGCTTTTTCTATTTCTGGTTCTGGAGGTCCTGCGTTTCCGTTGCTCGTGCATTCGGGAGCTAGTTCGGCTGCGTTGACGGGGGGTTGCTCAGCTGCGTGCGTGTTGTCCTGTCCCCCGCTTAGCTCGCCGGTGTCGTTGTTTCCTGGGATGAAGCTTTCCTGCGGTTGGCTCTCTGTAGACAGGAAACTTTCGCCCTCATTCCTTAAGTTGGAGTGTGCCAGGCGACCTCGAAGTTGGTCGATGTGCCTTTTCCAATTTCGCCCATCTTCTAGCTCCAACAAATATGATCGAGGACCCATGATGCCAATGACCTTTGCCGGCATCCACAATGTCCCCCCTGTGTAATTTTGTGCATATACTGCGTCTCCTACTCTAAAAGACCGGACCTTACTTGTAGAGTCTGGGGGAGCCGTGGTAGAGTAATTCGGGTGGAGCCGGTCCAGGTGAGACCGTAGGCGGCGACCCATGAGTAGTTCAGCGGGGCTCCTACCCGTCGTTGCGCTCGGGGTAATGTGTTGGATGAGGAGGTAGTGGTCAATGCGTGTTTGCCAATCCCCTGGACCCATCCTAGCGAGGGCCTCTTTCGCAAATCTCACCATTCTTTCTGCCTGCCCGTTGGATGCTGGATGGAATGGCGCGATGAGTGCGTGCCTGATTCCCAACCCCGCTAAAAATGTTTCAAACTGCATGGCCGTGAATTGGGGCCCGTTATCCGATACCAGGAGATCTGGCAGACCATGAGTGGCGAAAAGCCGCCGAAGAACCTTTATGACCGCTTCTGCCGTGGTTGACGTCATTAGGACTACATCTAGCCATTTAGAATAAGCATCTACAACTATGAGGAAGGTTTGACCCTGAAATGGCCCTGCAAAGTCAATATGTATACGTGACCAGGGTGCCCTGGGTTTCTCCCATTCTGTGGCGGGCGCTTCCGGGGGTGCTGGTCTCGACTCCTGGCATGGGTCGCAAGTGGCCACCCACTCTTCTATTTCTTTGTCCATATTTGGCCACCACACATAACTTCTCGCTAACGCTTTCATTCTCACGATCCCCGGGTGACCCATATGCAAAGCATCTAATACATTTCTCCGTAGAGCATAAGGAATAACAACTCGATCCCCCCACAACAAACATCCCTGTAATACGGAGAGTTCGTCCCGTTTTGACCAAAACATTTTGAATTCCGGGCCCACATTTCCCTTTGGCCACCCCCTCCATACCCAAGTTTGCACTTGCTTTATTAAATTGTCTTTAGAGGAGAACCTTGCAACATCGTAGGAAGAAACCGGTCCCGAATCCAAACAGTCAATGAGCAATACCGGTACTTCTGGAGTGGGGTCTGGCAAAATGTCTGGTAATGGGCAACGGCTGAGCGCGTCTGCGTGTCCTAGAGTGGAGCCCGGTCGATGAATTAACTTGTAGGAGTACGCAGCCAGGAAAACAGTCCACCTGGTCATGCGTGGAGAAAGGGAGACCGGAGTGGGGCGGTTTCCCGCCAAAAGTCCTAACAGCGGTTTGTGATCTGTGATGAGTTCAAAATCACGGCCGTAGAGGTATTCATGGAAACGTTTCACACCTGCTACGGCAGCCAGCGCTTCTCTGTCCATTTGGCTGTAGTTTCTTTCGGCCGATGAAAGAGTTCTGGAGTAGAAAGCAATGGGTGCTTCTTTTCCGTCGGGCATCCTGTGGCTGAGGACTGCTCCAACCCCGAAAGGTGATGCGTCGCAGGTCAATACCAGCGGTAGGGTCTGACTGTATTGCACAAGTAGTGAGTCAGTGGTGAGCAGGCGCTTTACCCCGGCGAATGCTGCAGCTTCGGCTCGTCCCCACCTCCATGGTGCGTTCCTCTGGAGTAGACGGTGTAGTGGCTCAGCAACGGTCGCCTTCTGTCTCAGAAAGACGCTGTAGAAGTTAAGTAGTCCGAGGAAGGCCTGCAACTCGGTCTGATTTCGTGGTGTGGGGGCGTCCTGGATCGCCTTAATTTTCTTTGAAGTGGGGTGAATTCCCTGACCATCAATTCTATAACCCAGGAATTCTACGCTAGGCACGTTAATTTGGCATTTTTCTTTTTTAAGGCGGAGGCCCTTCTCTCTGATTCTAGCCAAAACAGATCGGACTCTTTTGTTTAGTTGCTCCTCGTTTGCAGCGGACACCAAGATGTCGTCAAAATATGGGACGACTCCCGGTATCCCTTGCAACAGTCGTTCCATGACGCTCTGGAACAATCCTGGAGCAATACTTACGCCGAATTGTAGCCGGTTGCATTTAAACGCTCCTCTGTGCGTCACTATAGTCTGGGCCTCCGCTGTGGCGCTATCAACTGGCAGTTGCTGGTAAGCTTGTGCCATGTCTAACTTAGCAAAAACCTTTCCCGGCCCCAATGAGTGCAATAGGTGCTGTACTACGGGCACCGGATATGCGCTCTGTTGTAGCGCGACATTAATTGTGCATTTATAGTTGGCGCAGATGCGGACTGATCCGTCTGGCTTAACTGGGGTCACGATAGGTGTCTCCCAACGCGCGTGATCTACCGGCTCAAGGATTCCTTGTTCCACTAACTTATCTATCTCCTTATCTATTTTTGGGCGGAGTGCAAAAGGCACTCGTCTCGGTTTAAGTCGGATTGGCGCCACATTGGGGTCTAAATTGAACGATATTGGTTTACCCACATACTTACCAAGACCGGGGCTGAACACATCCTCGAACTCCTTAAAGATCTTTTCAGCGCTGCTGTTTCTCACGGCGTTGATTCCGGTGACTTCTAATCCCAGGGCTTCAAACCAATCAAGCCCCAGAAGGTTCTGCAATGGCGCGCTGGCGATGGTCACGGGCAGCTGGGCTTCGATGTCCTTGAACCGGATGTGGAATGTGCCTTGGCCCACGATGGGGACTTGGTTCCCCTGGTAGTCTCGTAGCAGGACGTCTGGAGCGCGCAGTTGGCTCTTTCTGAGGCTGGGAATGGCCTGTTTCATGGATGCCCATGAAATGATCGTCAGGGTTGATCCTGTGTCAACTTCCAGCTCGCAGGGTGAGCCCTCCAAGAGGACTGTGACTTTCAGCCTTTTGGGCCGCTTAGGGCGGACCTGATGTATCGTGGTGAGATACGTTCGCAACTCCTCTCTCTGGGTCAACTCTATCTAATTGTCAACATCCTGAAAATACTCTCGTTGAGCGTCTTGGTAGAACGCTCTTTCAGCTCTCTGTGTGAATTCTCTCTGGGGATACGCTCGCTCACTTCCTTGTGAGTAATCTCTCTGGGAATACGCTCGTTCAGCTCTTTGGGAATTTTCTCTCTGGGTAAACACTTGTGGATTTCTCTCTGGGCGCCCTTTTTGATTTCGCCAAGCCCCTGGGTTGGGCTTCTGATGGCGGTACATGGGTGGCTGCCGTGAGGCAGGGACTCCGCTCCGGCACACTCGTGCGATGTGCCCAAGTTTGTTGCAGTGCGAACAAACAACGTTCCTGAACCTGCAAGTAGACCTGGGGTGATTCCCTCCGCAGCTTGCGCAGGGCGGCAAGCGGGATCCGGGTTTTCCCCCAGGCCTCCAGTGACTGCTCTGCATCAGGTGACTGTCCTCGAACTCGGGATCCTCGTAGTCGGGGCTTGCGTCTTCGTAGTGGACTCTGGTTTGTCTCGGTGCTGGTTGGGTTTCGCTGTCCCCTCGTTGTATGGTCACTGCTGATTTCTCCGCTGATTCCGACGCTCTTGCTTTGTTCAACGCTGATTGTAGGGTTAGATTCGGGTTGGCTAACAGCTTCTTTTGCAACGAAATGTCTCTTATTCCACAGATGAATTGCTCTAAGATATGCTCTTCCAAATCCCTGTATTCGCAGTGGGCTGCTATTCTTCGTAGAGCTGCAACATATTGATTAATGGATTCTCCCGCCTTCTGAGTCCTCATGTTGAATTCTTTGCGGCTGACATGGCGGGAAGGTTTTGGCGCGTAATGTGTTTGCAAGGTCTGTTTCAACGTCGCCCATGGTACTGCTTGTATTGGAGTAGGCGCGGTGAGGTCTCTGGCCGTATTGAAGACTTCCCTTCCGCAGTAGCCGAGGAAGATGTTTTTCTTCCTTGCATCGGTGATCCCCGTGTACTCATTTGCTTCGAGGAAACACTCGAAGCGAATCATGAAGGCTTCCCATTCGTCGTTTGCTGGGTCGAAAGGAGCGGGGGGAGCATGCATCGCCATCTTCTCAGTTTGAATTTGCCGCGCTGCGGTGATCTGAGATGGCTGCCGGAATTTCTGCCGAATTCCTGGGCTGGATCAAATCCGGAGATTCTTGAGGTAGCGTTCTTCGTCCTATCTGTCTCTCATCCCACCTTCGTCGCCAATGTTAGATCTGGGCAACGAGAGACAGACTACGGACACGAAGTAACTTAACAGCTCATTTTATTAGTAGTAGTAGTGATCCAGCTTGCTCTGTGGTCGGAGGGTTCCCCTTTTATAGGGATGGGGCACGCCCCTTGACCAATCAGAGGAATACCTGTTTCCCGCTGTAGGAGCGGACCAGAGGGAAGACTTATCCCGATATATGTTAATATCTAACAGGAAGTGTATGTGAAGCCAAGCAAAAACAGTCCAGTTCAAACATCAGTTCCAAAATTTGCCTTTTTTTTTAAATTTGGAATCTCTCTTCATGTCATCATTCAACACATTCAGTCTGTAGGAATGAGCCTCTTCTTCTATTTTCATGTAAGGAGCTCCATGCTTCAATTCATGCTCCATACAGGTTGATATTTCCTTAATCTACTCATTCCTGACACTTTCTCTCTCATTTCACCCATATTTCTTAGCCTTTAAGTTAGTAATGCTATCATAAATTTATTTAAATTAAATCAGGACAAATATTTGGGGTTGTAGATGTGAATACCACAGTCGAAGAAAAATTCTGGGATAGGAGGACAGATCGAATGACTTAAGCTTCCTATCTTATAAACTGGTTTTAAGTTCCCCATGAAAATCCTATGCAAATGAAGCCACTGAGTTGTTTCTCCTTTAAATAATCACAAACACACAAAAGGACATCACAGAGCCAAAGCTGTCACTGCTCTAAAGGAAATGAACTTCCCTGACTCCCCAATGGATCTTGCTATTCTTCTTCTTTGCTTAGTAGCCGCTCCTGGGTGTGAGTATCTTCTACCTACACCTGAACAATGAGATAAAGCAAAAGCAAGGTTGTGTTCTAATTCCTGTTTTGTCATTTGTTTAGATGTCCACTCTTCTGTCCAACTTGTGGAATCCGGGCCAGGAACAGTGAGCCCTGGGGGATCCTTCAAATTAACTTGCAAAGTGACGGGTGATTCCATCAAGAATGTATGGTGGGACTGGATCCGCCAGGCTCCAGGAAAAGGATTGGAATGGGTGGGCCAGATAGACTGGGATGCTAGTAAGTGGAGGACATTCTATGCCTCATCCCTCCAAAGCCGAACCACCTTGACCGCCGATTCCTCCCGCAATGAATATTATTTGACCATGAGGTCCCTGACAGCTGCAGACTCAGCCACATATTTCTGTGCACGGAATCCACAGTGAGAGAAAGCAAAGGAGGAAGTGTGAAAAACCTCTGGGCCTTTCTCTGATGAAACTTTCTGCATTCACATGAATGGATTGAAATAACTCAATTCTTTTTTTCAGGCTGCTCTTCCCTCCAGGGAGGAAGAAGCTGGCCTTCCAGGTCAACAAGAAGTCATACTAGACTTCAGAGTAATTGCTCATATTCAGAAGACCCATAGCTCTCTACTGTCTTCTTCTTTCTTTTCTCTTTCTTTCATTTCCTTTCTTGTATTTGCACCATATTTTCGAGGTCTGACTGCAACTTCATTGTCATGGAAAAAAGAGTGAGACATGCAGTGCTCTGTATGTTGAGTTGATTATAAGTCCTAAGCATCTTTTGATCTTCCCAGAGTCTTCCCATTCCTCCTTGGTATGTCCATGTTGGTTTTGGTTTTCAAATGAGGACCATATAGAAATGTGATGGCAGGAATGGAAGAATGTAGCGGTTTGAAACATTACATTTGAGAATACGAGTATCTTCTGGTTCTTAATAAGCAAGAGTGTTTGTGCTTGTGTCCCTGTGTGTCTCTGCATCTCTGTGTTACAAACAAAAATGTCTGTTTGTTTCTCTCTATATATATGTGTGTGTATATATGTGTGTTTACAAACACAAACGCACAATAGTATGCATATTTTTATCATTAAATGGATATATTAAATGTTCACAAAATGAATATTTATGAAGACTAAATAAATGTTGTTGTTGTTAGTTGCAAAGTTGTGTCCGACCTATTGTGACCCATGGGCAATGTTCCTCCTACCCTTCCTGTCCACTACCATCTTCTGGAGTCCATTTAAGCTAACACCAACTGCTTTGTTCACTCCATCCAGCCACCTCATTCTCTGTCATCTCCTTCTTCTTTTACCCTCCATTTTTTCCAGCATGAGGCTCTTCTCCAGGGAGTCCTTCCTTCTCATTAGGTGGCCAAAGAATTTGAGTTTCATCCTCAGGATCTGGCCTTCTAAAGGGCAGTCAGGGTTGATCTCCTCTAGGACTGACCAGTTTGATCGTCTGAATAAATATATTGTATTATTTTATTTTTATTTACGGCATATCTTGAGGTGGGCTTTTTAGCTCTTTCTATTCTATTGAGCTCATGCCATTCATTCTGCAAACTCTAGAGAACTCCTTGAGATCAGAAACATTGCCCCAATCCACATTTTCATACCTATATAATGAAGGTCTCTTCAGATCTCAAGCCCGATGACTCCTTTCTATCTGCTTTGGCACAAGAGGGCAACAATGTCCAACAACCTGACATTCTCCACTTAACACAAGTAAAAGTGTGGTTTCAGCTGTTAGCCAGATGGTTTCCTCTTCTTCTTCCAAATTATCATTCAATAGGTCCCTGAAGACCTTCCTTCCACAAGAGAGTTTCTATAATGCCGCCCCCTCTCTGTGTGTGTCTTTTTCTCTCTGTCACTCACTCTGTCTCTCTCTGTCTTTCTGTCTCTCTCTCTCTCTCTCTCTCTCTTTCTTTGTCTCTCTGTCTGTCTCTCTCTGTCTCACTCTGCCTCTGCCTTTTTCTCTCTGTCGCTGCCTCTCCCTCTCTCCCTCTCTCTCTCTCTCTCTCTCTCTCTCTCTCTCTCTCTCATCTCTCTCTCTCTCTCTCTCTCTCTCTCTCCGAGCTCTGAGATAAAATCCTCTTTCTTCCTTTTTCAGTTGCAGGCCAAGCTTGATAGTTTTGAAATAGTTTTTTTTCCCCTGCCTGCCCTCTTTTATCATTCATAACCATGGTTGATGGATGACAAAAACATGCAGAGATTTGCATGGAACAAACCAAACAGGTATATTGGTCCATTCTAATATCTTGCTGAGGATGGGAATGGATAGGAAGAATCAGGAAGGGAAGGGAATTGCAAGGGAATCAGAAGGCAATTGGAAAGTATGAAAAAAATGTAGTACATACAACGGAAACAACAGCAAACACAAAACTGGTTATCATCCACCATATCGTGCTAGACAAGCTGTGGAGTTGGGTTTTGGTGGGTTTTTTTGGAATGTTTAATTCTTTCCCCGATGACTGATTCCAGATCATCATGATTTGCTTCCAAGTGGGCACATATTACACCAATTTTCCAGACTATGTAGGCAATGGCTTCTGATTATTGTCCCAGGGCAATTTAAGGTCATCTTTTCAACCCAAGAAATTGGTGACCTTAAAGAATTCATCCATCCACTGGATTTGGCTCAACCACTTTGAAGATGTCAAGAAAAAGCAATTGGTTCTCTCCTTATTTGGGTGGGGCCTGAGGCCTGCAGGCGTTCCTTTACTTCAGATTAACAAATTTGGAAGGGACCTTGTAGAAATAGCAAGAGTACTTGGAGTTATATGTTGCTTCCTAGTGATTTTACATCCCTCTCTAAGTGGTTTATAGAGTCAGCCTATTGCCCCCCAAAATCTTGGTCCTCATTTTACTGACCTGGGAAGGATGGAAGGGTGAGTCAACCTTGAGCTTGGTGAGATTTGCAGGCAGCCGGCAGTCAGCAGAAGTAGCCTGCAGTACTGCATTTTAACCATTGTGTCACCCTGGCTCATATAGGTTGTAGGTCATCTAGTCCAACCCCCCTCCCCAAACCCCAATCAGAAGACCCATTTCTGACAGATGGAAGACCCATCTCTTCTTGAAAGCTTCATGGGAATCTTCATGGGAATGACCCACTGGAATGGTCTCCTACAAAGAACATATTTCATTCCAACCCTGGTTATCATCTGGAAGCCTCAGAAAATGGAAGATTGCTGGAGTGTGTTTGGGGATGGGAAAGAGAAAGCATCTGGAAAGCACTCATGTAATTTCAACAATAGATTAGTGTTGTGGCCCAACAGGAGCCGTTCGAGTTGCCACCAGACTCAGACAGCGAGGGTCCCTATGAGTCGGCTCAGGAGGATGTGGAGGACCCTGGACAGGGTTCTGACTCTGAGCAGGGCGCAGAGAGGCTGGTTGGCCACCAGGAGGCGCCTGAGGCATGGAGCAGTGGTGAAAGCCAAAGGACGGGGGCTCCTGATGTCATGCCTTGGAGCAGTGGGGAGGAATCACGGGACAGTGAGTCAGACATCAGCAGTGAGTTATTAGATGCTCGTTACTGACGTGCTACCCGGCATAAGGAGCAATTGAGCAGTTACAGGAGGTAATTGCTCTCAGCTGCTGATAATTAGACTCCTCTCCAGACTGCTTGTGGACACACCCTTTGCAGGAATCAACTGATCATTAGAGTTGGAGACGCTCTCAGATCTGTGTCGTAGCTTGGCAGACTGGATTGCTGCCAAAGTGTTTACCTGGATTGCTGCCAATCTGTTCCTTGGACCTCGGCAGGCTGGAGTGCTGCCAAGGTGGTTATCTGGATCTTGGTAGCTGGATTGCTGCCAAAGGATTCGCTGTAGCTGGATTGCTGCCCAAAGTGCTATCTTGACCTTGGCAGGCTGGATTGCTGCCAAGGTTGAACCTGTATGTCAATAAACATCTTGAAGAGACTTTGTGTTGGAGTGACTTGGTATACGAGAGGGGGGGGATCAGAACAGATTTCTATGGTTTATATGTTTCTGACAGTGCTGACTCATCAGCTTTGAAACAGAGATGAGCACAGTCCCCTAGAGTTCGGAACAACTAGCACATATGTTCGAGGGGAGTCTTTATCTTTACCTTTAAAAACTGTATCTTTGATAGATGAACACTTAAGGGACTCTGACTAAAATGTCGATTTCAGTTTGGACTCCATTTCTTTTCTTGTAAATTTGGCAAATAGTTCCACTGATTGTGACTTACATCTCCATCCTGCAGAGAAGTAGATAATCGGATACCTACCAGCTTTAAAGTTCCCCAAATACTTAATGATGCAGCATGTTGAATTGTCAAGATATGATTTTCCTTCTGACAAAATCCACCAGTTGCTTTACGTATTTCTCAAGAATTAAAATGAACACGCTTAATGGGACATTGGGACATTTTCAGCATGCCTACAAAGTAGGATGAAGGCGCTCTAAGAAGGTCAAAGCAGTGTGTGTCTCTTTTATCCTGAGAGCTATGTAAATTCAGTGACAGCTTCCTGTTCAAAGGAACTATATCTTCCTGTTCTCCTTCTGCGCTCAAAAGCTGTAGGTTGAGTGTTGAGTGAATGTTTTCCCATCTTTAAGAATCCTCTAATCTTTTGAAGAAACAATAATGTCCCTCTGGCTGAATCTCATGTCCTTGTTAGTTCTCCTCAGAGGTATTATTATCCCCTCCAGAGAGAGGGCTTCTTCAGTTTCTTGTGTTTAATGCAGGAGATGTTATTAAATTAATCTTTCTTTCCAGGTATCCAATCAGATGTTCAGTTAGTCACATCTGGGGGGGAGGTGAGAAGACCAGGAGAGTCCCTCAAACAAAAGGAATGGATTGACTCTGAGCAGCTCCTGGATCAACTGAGTGAGACAGTCACCATGGACAGTTATGAAGCATTTGGTAAGGATAACCTATGATGCTGCATGTACTTACTCAGATAAAGTAAAGGGCTCCTTCACCATCTCCTCATGTCTTCATTCTGAATGTCAACCTTTATAAATTCAATATATAGGAATGAACCACTGTTTTTTTTAATGCAGAGAATTCAATCTCCATTCATTCAGTCTACAGGAATTCATATCTTTTTCTATTTTCATATAAGGAGCTCCAAACCTCAAACTTATATTCATTCTAGGTTGATTTTTACTCAATCTACTCATTCCTGACCCTCTCCTTCCAATTTCACCACCCATATTTTATTGCCCTTAATTTATTGATGAGATTGTACATTTATATAAATCAGGACAAATAGTTGATGATATAGATGTGAGAACCATAATCAAAATCCAAATTCTGGACTGGAAGGGTTTAATACATTTAATCAACCTTTCTTATAAACTGGTTTTATGGGGAATGATAAATGAGGTGCAAATGAGGTCACTGAGCTGCTTCTCCTTTAAATAATCATAAACAAACAAAGGAGAATCACAGACCCAAAGGTGTCATTGGTCTAAAGGAAGGGAGGCTCTCCTTACTCCCAAATGGATCTTCCCATTCTTCTTCTTTGTTTAGTAGCAGCTCCTCTGTGTGAGTATCTTCCCGGTAGACCTTAACAATGAGAGATAAAAGAAAAGCAGAGTTATTTACTCATTCTCGCTTTGTCATTTGTTTAGATGTCTATTCCGCTGTCCAACTTGTGGAATCTGGGCCAGGAAGTGTGAGCCCTGGAGGATCCTTTAGATTAACTTGCAAAGTGACAGGGGAATCGATCAAGAATATGGGCCTTGCATGGATCAGGCAGGCTCCAGAAAAAGGATTGGAATGTGTGGGTTACATAGCCTGGAATTATGATGATGGTGAATGGAGTGCAGACTATGCCTCATCCCTCCAAAGCCGAACAGACGTGACAGCCGATGAATCCCGCGATGAAGTTTATTTGACAATGAGGTCCTTGACAGCTGCAGACTCAGCCACATATTACTGTGCCGGAGACTCACAGTGAGAGAAAGCAAAGGAGGAAGTGTGAAAAACCTCTTAGCTTTGGCCTGAAGAAATTTTATGCATTCCCAGGAATGGATTGAGATCATTTACTTCTTCTTTCGCCTTTCTTTTCTCTGCAGAGTGGAATAAACTACTATTCCAGATGAAGAAGTAGTTGCCCTTCTAGACTTCAGAGTAGCTGCTCGTTGTGCAAACACCCCCCAGCATGCTATTTGCTCCTTCCATCTTTTCTCTTTCTTTGGTTTATCTTCTCCTGTTTGCACAGTTCTCTCAAGAACTGGCTGCAACATCATTGTCACGGACAAGGATTTAGAGGTACAGTGTCCTGGTCGTTGGGTTGATCAACAAGTCCTAAGAGGCGTGTAAACCTTTGCCATTTCTCCTCTGTTTATCCAGGGGTGCAGTGGCTTTCGATTGAGGTGAGTAAGTGTGTGAAGTGGTAGGAATGGAAAGAATCTGAGGAGTCGTTGTACCAAATAGTCTTTCATTGATAGCAGTTTTATAAAAGCTGAACTACACATTACAGCTGAGAACCTGAGTATCTGCTAGTTCTAAGGAAGAAAAAGTGCTTATAATGTATATTTTATATCATTCCCAATTAAACGGACATATTAAATATTTTCATAATGACACGTTCTTGAGACTGATTCCAAGTAACTAAATATACCATAGCATTTTAATTGTATATATTTATTGAGGTTGAGCTACTGAGCTCATTTCTTTCCATCTACAAACTCTGGAGAACTCCTGGAGATCAGAAACATTGTCCCAAGCCCTATTTCCTAACCCATAGAATGAAGGTCTCTTCAGACCCTGCGCCTGATGGGTCACTTCTATCTGCTTTGCACAAGAGGGCAGCAGGGCCTAACACAAATGAAATTCTCCACTTAACATAAATGAAAGTGTGGTTTCATCAGTTAGCCTGATGGTTTCCTCTGCAGTCTCTGAACCATCACTCAATGGGTCTCTGGAGACCATCCTTCCGCAAGGGACTATAATTCTTATAAAGAATTAACAATACTTTTTATAGATAGGAAATACAATTGTGGCTCTTTCTTCCTTTTTCGTTTGCAGACCAAACTTGATATGTTCAAAACAATTCCTCTCTCATAGTTCCCTGCCTGCCTTCTTTATATGTTCATAACTACAGATGGGGATGACAAAATCATGAAAAAATAAATTGCATGGAGCAAAGGTAGGAGTTTATCAGTGAATGATCAGTCAAAGACTGCTAATGATGAGGAAGGGAAGGAGAGGAGGGGAGAGGAAAGGGAAGGGAAGAGGAAGGGAAGAGGAGGGGAGGAGAGGTAGGACAAAGCAAGGCAAAGCAAGGAAATAAAAGGAAAGGAAAGGAAAGGAAAGAAGGAAGAGGAAAGGAAGAAGGAAAGGAAAGAAGTGGAAAGGAAAGAAAACAAAAAGAAAAGAAAGGAGAAAGGAGAGGAGAAGAGGAAAAGAAGAAGGAAAAGAATGAAGAGGAAAGGAAGAAGGAAAGGAAAGGAAAGGAAAGGAAGAGGAAAAGGAAAGAAAAGAAGAGGAAAGGAAGAAGGAAAGGAAAGGAAAAGAAAGAAGAGGAAAAGAAGAAGGAAAGGAAAGAAGAGGAAAGGAAATAAAAAGAAAAGAAAGGAGAGGAGAGGAAAAGAAGAAGGAAAGGAAAGAAGAGGAAAGGAAAGAAAATGAAAAGAAAAGAAAGGAGAGGAGAGGAAAAGAAGAAAGAAAAGAAAGAAGAGGAAAGGAAGAAGGAAAGGAAGAGGGAAGGAAGAAGAAAAGGAAAGAAAAGAAGAGGAAAGGAAGAAGGGAAGGGAAGGAAAAGAAAGAAGAGGAAAAGAAGGAAAGGAAAGAAGAGGAAAGGAAAAAGAAAAGGAAGAAGGAAAAGGAAGAGGAAAGCAGAGGAAAGGAAAGGAAAGGAAAGAAGAGGAAAGGAAGAGGAGCGGAAGAAAGAAAGGAAAGGAAAGAAGAAGAAAAAAGGAAAGGAAAGGAAAGGA
Source organism: Natrix natrix natrix (assembly GCA_029891615.1). NCBI lineage: Eukaryota > Metazoa > Chordata > Lepidosauria > Squamata > Natricidae > Natrix > Natrix natrix. Next base: position 29,944 of record JAKRSK010007803.1, read on the forward strand.
ATCGGAAAGGCATTGAAAGGACATTGGAAGAAAAGTTAAAATATTGTACAAGGGGTGGAAACAACACAAACAAAAAATATCCTTATCAACTATCATATTCTGCTGGACAAGCTGTGAACCTGGGTATTGGCTGGTCTGTTTGGAACGTCTTCCCTTTTTCCTTGATGGCTAACGCCCGATAATCCTTCTGTGCTCCCAGTGGGCACAAATTACACCAATTTTGCAAACCATGCAATGACTTCTGGTTAACCTCCGTTTGTAATTCAATGTGCCGACTTCAACCCATATGAACCCTTCCCCAGGCACAGAGTGAACTAAACTATGGATCTTGTCTCTGGAATTGGCTCTACGCTATTGATCAGGTCAGGAAAAGAAGCCCCGTTGTCCCCCCATCTTGTGGAAGGCAGAGCAAATACAAAAGTGTCAGTCCTATTTTCCCCTTCTATATTAGTAAATGGTAAATTTGAAGCATGAGAGAGAGAGAGGTAAGGAACTATCATTGATAGGTAAGGAACTATCATCGAGAGGTGAACACTTAAGGGGCCTCTGATTAAAATATGCATTTCAATTTTGACTCTATTTCTTTACTTGCAAATGTGGGAAACAGTTCCACTAAATGTGATTTACGTCTCCGTCATACAGAGAATGAGACAGCAAGTTTATCTACGAGCAATAGAGCTGCCCAAATGCTCAAATGAAGCAGCACGTTGACCTTTGAAGATATGATTTTCCTTCTGACAAAATCAACCTCTTGCTTCACATGTGTCTGAAGGATCAAAACAAATACAACATAACTGATGGAGATGATTGTCTACAATGGAGGATGAAGGCATTCTAGAAGGTCAAAGCAGTGTGTATCTCTTTTATCCTGAGGGCTATGTAAATCTAGTGACAGCTTCCCGTTTAATGACACCTTATCTTCCTGCTCTCCTTCTGGTCTCAGAAACTGAACGCTGAGTGATTGTCTGAATGTTTTGCCATCAGTAAGAATCCTCTCATCTTTTAATCAACCAATATGGCCCTCTGGCTGAACCTCATGTCCATGTTAGTTGTCCTCAGAGGTATTATTTTCCCCTCCAAAGAGAAGGGTTATTCCTCAATTACTTGTGTTCGCCCGCAGGACATGTCTTACTAAACCATCTTTCTTTCTAGGTTTCCAATCTGAGGTTCAGTTAGTGGAGTCTGGAGGGGATGTGAGAAGATCTGGGGAGTCCCTCCATCTTTCCTACAAACCTCTGGATTCACCTTCAGCAGCGATGGGATGCATTGGATGAGATAGGCTCCTGGGAAAGGTCTTGAATGGATGGCCTACATAAGTACATACTCAACTCCAATTAACTAATCAGACAAAGTCAAGGGTTGCTTCACCATCTCTAGGGATGATTCTCACAGCCAGCTGTATCTCCAAAGAACAGCCATAAACCAGAGGACAAAGCAGTCTATTATTGTGTGAGAGATACGATGGCGTCCTCACTTGAGAGAAGGCGAAGGGAGGCGGGGGTGGCAGAGGCGGCCTGGAAGATCATCGGGGGCTCCAAACATCAATCCTCGACCCGCTGGACCAGCTGGGAGCCCCGAGCCTACCAGAAGCCCAGTGGAGGTCTTGGGGGGTCTGAGCTGGGCGTGAGACATTGTAACACTGAAACATGGAAACATTGTAACATCTGAGTCGCCTGAGTTGCTGGAGGGCGCCGGAGGCTGGCAGAAGGTGTGGATTGAATAACTGTAGCCGCCTGAAATGTGGATTGAATAACAGAGGCCGCCTGAAATGTGGATTGAATAACAGAGGCCGCCTGAAATGGCGCTTAGGCGACGCTGGGGCTTGAAAGGCTCACGGGGAGCCGCCGACACCACCTCCCTCCCAGTATGGATGATCAGCTTGTCTCTGTACAAACTTTGAGGACGACTTAACCCCTTACCATCTGGGGCATGAAAGGACTATGGGGAGCTGCTGAGCCCCCCCCCCCCGCCTGCTATGGACTATCTGCTCACTCTCTTACGGTTTTTAAGATCTGCCTAACCCCCTACTATTAAGAACTGTAGATTATAGGCCCTACTTATTTTTTAACCACTTCTACCTATTTCTCTACCCATCTCTCTCATCTCTTTCATCTTGTAATCTTGGTTGCCGTTCTGTTATGATTTTTAACGGGTAGATTTATTTAACACCTTTAGCACCCAGTAACCATCTTTAGCCCGGTGTATTTATGTATCTATTATTTACCATTTATTATGTATACAAGGTCTGACCTTATTTTGATGCGGGAGTCCCCCCTCTCGCAGCTATGGCCTCCTGCCCTTTCAAGGGCCCACCTCGAGGACGGGTTCATTAACCCAGAGAGGTGGAGGAAGCGCACACTGAGGGGTTTTTTAATTAATTGTTTTTTAAAAGTTGTAAGGGGTTCCAGGGGTGGGGGGGGGAAGTCAGGAGGGATGGGAGAGCCAGGCACCTAGGTGTGGTCGAAGGAGGAGGGAGCGGAGTGGGGGAGGAGAGGGAAGATAGCATTCCTGTGCAGGGCTCCCTGATACCAACGGTCGTGGGGAGGGGCAGGTGCGAGGACAGATCAAGAGCGCGTAGTCGGTTGGGAGACCGGGGTTTTTGGTCATTCCCGGTCGTTCGTACCAACCCCTGCATACTAGGTGGTCAGGTTCTACAGACCCAAGGCCTGAGACTGATGTTATGCAACGCGAGGTCCGTTGTCAATAAGGCCCCCCTCATCCACGATCTAATTTTGGAGGGGGTGCCGGACCTCGCAGGAATAACCGAGACCTGGTTGGGCCACGAGGGTGGTTTACCCCTCGTGGAAATGTGCCCGCCAGGTTATCGAGCATTTCACCAGCCTCGGGCCCAGGGAAGGGGCGGTGGGGTAGCAGTGATTATCCGGGAAGACTTAGAGCCGAGAGAGTTCACTGTGCCACAGACATCCGGGTGTGAGTCCCTTGTCGTGAGATGGGGCCCAGGGAGGCAGTTGGGCCTGCTGATAGTATACCTGGCTCCTCGCTATACGTCAGCGGCCCTGCCTGAACTCCTCGAGCTGATCTCATCGGTGGCGGTTGAGACCCCCAAACTGTTAGTGATGGGGGATTTTAATCTGCCGTCGATGGGAGAAGCGTCTGAGGGGGTTCGGGAGTTCATGGCTTCCATGACAGCCATGGACCTGACCCAGTTAATTCAGGGCCCTACTCACGAGGGAGGCCACACGCTGGACCTTGTCTTTGTCTCTGGCCAATGGACGAGTGATCTGGGAATAGGGGATCTAGCTATTATTCCCCTGTCATGGTCGGATCACTCACTTCTCCGGCTTGACTTCCCTGGTGCTACCCCCCACCGCGAGGAGGCGGAACCGGAAGGCATTAGATGGTTCCGCCCCAAGCGCCTGATGGAACCAGATAGGTTCCAGACGGAGCTTGGGCCACCTCCTGTGGATCTGACCCGCCCTCGAGTAGAGGACCTGGTAGACGCATGGAACAGTGCGACTGCCGGGGCCCTAGACCGGGTGGCGCCTTTGCGGCCTCTCCTGCGGCGACGAACCACCCTGGCCCCTTGGTTTACTGAGGAGCTAAGGGTGATGAAACGCCACAAGAGACGCCTAGAGAGTCGTTGGAGATCCTCCCGTTCCGAATTTGACCGAGCACAGGCACGAGCCTATTTGAGGACGTACCTTGTGGCACTAAGAGCGGCCAAACGTCAATATTGTGCCGCTCTTATTGCGTCCGCAGATAACCGCCCTGCCGCCCTGTTTCGGGTGACTCGCTCCCTCTTGTTTGAGAGACCGCGGGAAGCCCCTTTACAGGGCAGAGCAGAGGAGTTTGGGAAATATCTACAGGACAAAGTCGCTCAAATCCGGATGGGATGGGCCCCTTTCAGTGGTCCAGTAGAGACGCCCGTGGCGAGTCTTGAGGGACCGCTTTGGGAGGTGTTTGACTCGGTTGCCATCGAGGATTTGGACAGGTTGCGTGGACGTCTGCGACCCACCACATGTTTATTGGACCCGTGTCCCTCCTGGCTTGTACTGGCATCCTGGGAGGTTGCGCGCGACTGGCTCCTGGGCCTAGTGAACGCCTCGTTGGGTGAGGGATCTCTACCGGCCACCTTGAAAGAGGCGGTAGTGAGGCCCCTGCTCAAGAAGCCTTCCCTGGACCCAACGGACCTAGCCAATTATCGTCCTGTCTCCAACCTTCCTTTTTTAGCGAAGGTTGTAGAGAATGTGGTGGTACAGCAGTTCCCACGTCACCTGGAGGAAAATGATTATCTAGACCCGCGCCAGTCCGGCTTCCGACCCGGGCACAGCACGGAGACGGCCTTGGTCGCATTGGTTGATGATCTCTGGAGGGCCAGAGATAGGGGTTGTTCCTCTATCCTGGTCCTATTAGATCTCTCGGCGGCGTTCGATACCATCGACCATGGTATCCTGTTGCACCGGCTAGAGGGGCTGGGAGTCAGGGGCACCGTTTTACGGTGGTTTGGCTCCTACCTCTCTGACCGGACGCAACGTGTGTTGGCAGGGGAGCAGAGTTCGAACCGGAGGTCACTCACATGTGGAGTGCCACAGGGATCGGTGCTCTCGCCTCTCCTGTTCAACACATACATGAAACCGCTGGGCGAGATCATCCGTGGCTTTGGGGTGGGATATCATCTGTATGCTGATGATACTCAGCTATACATTTCCACCCCGAACCACCCCAATGAGGCCGTCGAAATGATGTCCCGGTGTTTGGAGGCCGTACGGGTCTGGATGGATGGCAACCGACTAAAACTCAACCCTTCCAAGACGGAGTGGCTGTGGCTTCCAGCCCCCCGGTTCAACCAGGTGCTTCCATCTCTGGCCATTGGGGGCGTGCAACTAGCCCCCATGGAACAGGTGCGCAATTTGGGCGTCCTCCTAGATGCCCGGCTGTCCATGGATGACCATGTCACAGCCGTGGCTAGGTGGGCGTTCCATCAGGTCCGCCTGATGCGCCAATTGCGCCCCTTATTGGACCGGGATGCCCTACGCACAGTCACCCATGTGCTAGTGACGTCTCGCCTGGACTACTGCAATGCTCTCTACATGGGGCTTCCCTTGAGATGCACTCGGAGACTACAGTTGGTCCAGAACGCGGCCGCGCGGGTGATTATGGGGAGGTCTAGATACTCCCCTGTAACACCTCTCCTGCGCGAGCTGCACTGGCTTCCTGTGGTCTACCGAGTGCGTTTCAAGGTTTTGATTATGATCTTTAAAGCGCTTCATGGCATAGGACCTAGTTACATGCAGGATCGCATCCTGCCCCACACATCCCTACGACCAATTCGCTCACACAGAGAGGGACTTCTCCGGGTGCCGTCTGCCAAACAGTGTCGGGGGGCAACATCCAGGAGCAGAGCCTTCTCTGTGATGGGCCCAGCCCTGTGGAATGACCTCCCCCGTGACATCAGGATTATTTCCGATTTCCGCTGCTTCCGTGTACAATTGAAGACCCACCTCTTTCAATCATCCGGCCTGGCTCAACCGTAACCTTTTCATATTCCTCCTGACTGTCTTTTTTAAATTTTAAATTTTTATTGTATATTGAGTTTTTTATTAGACGGGGCATGTTAATGGTTTTAATTTGTCTTAATGTTTTAATCTATTACCTCCTCCGTGCATGTATGTCTTTGTATATAGGTATGTTTATATATGTCTTAGTGTACGCCGCCCCGAGTCCTGCCCGGAAAGGGAGCAGCTAATAAATCCAAATTTATTATTATTATTATAGATATGGTGAGAGGAAGTATATGTGAAACAAAGCAAAAACCACCCATTTCAAACAGCAACTCTGCCTAATTTCTTTCCTAATAAAAACAACTTTATTAATACTGATTCTTTTGTCACATCTTCATTCTACATATCAACCTTCTTCCATTCAATTTGCAGGAATGAGCCTGTGAGTTTTGTGTGGGTGTGTAATAAGTCAACCTCCATTCATTCAGTGTATATGAGTTTGTCTCTTTTTCTCTATTCATATAAAGATCGCGACACCTCCAATTTATACGCATTCCAGGTTGATATTTGCTCAATGTACTCATCCCTCCCTCTCTCTCTCCCCCTCCCCCCTCTCCCCCCCTCTCTCTTTCTCTCCATCCATATTTCTCAGCCCTTAATTTATTGACGATATTGGAAATTTATTTAAATTAGGGCATAGTTGGTGATGCAGATGTGAAAGTGCAAATCTTGAACTGGGATAGTTTGATAGACTTAACCAACCTTGCTTATAAACTGGTTTTATCCTCCCCATGAAACTCAGATGCAAATGAGGTCACTGAGCTGCTTCTGCTTTAAATAATGACAAGCAAACAAAGGAGAATCACAGATCCAAAGTTCTCCTTGGTCTAAAGGAAGAGAGGCTCTCCTTACTCCCCAATGGATCTTCCCATTCTTCTTCTTTGTTTAGTAGCAGCTCCTCTGTGTGAGTATCTTCCCGTTAGACATTAACAATGAGAGATTAAAAAAAGCAGAGTTATTTACTCGTACTCGCTTTGTCATTTGTTTAGATGTCCATTCCGCTGTCCAACTTGTGGAATCTGGGCCAGGAAGAGTGAGCCCTGGAGGATCCTTTAGATTAACTTGCAAAGTGACAGGGGAATCCATCAAGAATATGATCCTTGCATGGATCAGGCAGGCTCCAGAAAAAGGATTGGAATGGGTGGGTGACATAGGCTGGAATTATGATGATGGTGAATGGAGTACAGTCTATGCCTCATCCCTCCAAAGCCGAACAGACGTGACAGCCGATGAAGCCCGCGTTGAAGTTTATTTGACAATGAGGTCCTTGACAGCTGCAGACTCAGCCACATATTACTGTGCCGGAGACTCACAGTGGGAGAAAGCAAAGGAGGAAGTGTGAAAAACCTCTTAGCTTTGGCCTGAAGGCATTTTATGCATTCCCATGAATGGTTTGAGATCATTTATTTCTTCTTTCGCCTTTCTGTTCTCAGCAGAGTGGAATAAACTACTATTCCAGCTGATGTAGTAGTTGCACTTCTAGGCTTCCGAGTAGCTGCTCGTTGTGCAAACAGCCCCCAGCATGCTATCTGCTCCTTCTATCTTTTCTCTTTCTTTGGTTTCTCTTCTTCTGTTTGCACAGTTCTCTCAAGAACTGGCTGCAACATCATTGTCACGGACAAGGATTTCGAGATACAGTGTCCTGGTCGTTGGGTTGATCAACAAGTCCTAAGAGGCATGTAAACCTTTGCCGTTTCTCCTCTGTTTATCCAGGGGTGTAGTGGCTTTCAATTGAGGTCAGAAAGTGTGTGAAGTGGTAGGAATGGGAAGAATCTGAGGAGTCGTTGTACCAAATTGTCCTTCATTGATAGCAGTTTGATAACAGCTGAACTACACATTACAGCTGAGAACCTGAGTATCTGCTAGTTCTAAGGAAGAAAAAGGGCTTATAATGTATATTTTATATATTACCAATTAAACGGACATATTAAATATTTCCATAATGACACATTCTTGAGACTGATTCCAAGTAACTAAATATACCATATCATTTTAATAGTATTTATCTATTGAGGTGGAGCTACTGAGCTCATTTCTTTCAATCTGCAAACTCCAAAGAACTCCTGGAGATCAGAAACAGTGTCCCAAGCCCGATTTTCTAACCTATAGAATGAAGGTCTCTTCAGACCCTGCGCCTGCTGGATTACTTCTATCTGCTTTGCAGGGCCAAACACAAATGAAATTCTCCACTTAACATAAATGAAAGTGTGGTTTCATCAGTTAGCCTGATGGTTTCCTCTGCAGTCTCTGAACCATCACTCAATGGGTCTCTGGAGACCATCCTTCCGCAAGGGACTATAATTCTTATAAAGAATTAACAATACTTTTTATAGATAGGAAATACAATTATTGCTCTTTCTTCCTTTTTATTTGCAGACCAAACTTGATATGTTCAAAACAGTTCCTCTCCCATGGTTCCCTGCCTGCCCTCTTTATTTGTTCATAGTTACAGATAGGGATGACAAAAGCATGAAAAAATAAATTGCCTGGAATAAACCTAGGTGTGTATCAGTGAATGATCAGCCAAAGACTGCTAATGATGAGGAAGGGAAGGAGTGGAGAGAAGAGAAAATGGAAGGGAAGAGAAGAGGAGGGGCGGGGAGGCGGGCCAAAGCAAGGCAAAGCAAGGAAAGAAAAGGAAATGAAAGAAAAGGAAAGGAAAGGAAAGAAGAGGAAAGGAAAGAAAATGAAAAGAAAAGAAATGAGAGGCGAGGAAAAGAAGAAGGAAAAGAAAGAAGAGGAAAGGAAGAAGGAAAGGAAAGGAAAGGAAAGGAAAGGAAGAGGAAGGAAGAAGAAAACAAAAGAAAAGAAGAGGAAATGAAGAAGGAAAAGAAGGAAGAGGAAAAGAAGAAAGAGAGGAAAGAAGGGGAAAGGACGAAAGAAAGGAAAGGATCTAGGAAAGGAAAGAAAGAGGAAAGGAAGAAGGAAAGGAAAGGAAAGGAAAGGAAAGAAGGAGAAAGGAAGAAGGAAAGAAAAGAAAAGAAAAGAAGAAGAAAGGAAGAAGGAAAGGAATGAAGAGGAAAGGAAAGGAAATGAAAAGAAAAGAAAAGAGAAAAGAGGAAAAGAAGGAAAAGAAAGAAGAGGAAGAAGAAAGGAAGTAGGAAAGGAAAGAAGAGGAAAGGAAAGAAAATGAAAAAAAGAAAGGAAAGGAGAGGAGAGGAAAAGAAGAAGGAAAAGAAAGAAGAGGAAAGGAAAGGAAGAGGGAAGGAAGAAGAAGGAAAGGAAAGAAGAGGAAAGAGAAAGGAAAGGAAGAAGGAAAAGGAAGAAGGAAAGAAGAGGAAAGGAAAGAAGAAGAAAGGAAGAGGGGCAGAAGAAAGAAAGGAAAGAAGAAAAAAGGCAAGGAAAGAAAAGGAATTGGAAAGGCATCGAAAGGGCATTGGGAGAAAAGTTAAAATATTGTACAAGGGTAGAAATAACACAAAACAAAAAAAAGTCCTTATCAACAATCATATCCTGCTGGACAAGCTGTGAACCTGGGTATTGGCTGGTCTGTTTGGAACGTCTTCCCTTTTTCCTTGATGGTAACGCCCGATAATCCTGATGTGCTCCCAGTGGGCACAAATTACACCAATTTTACAAACCATACAATGACTTCCGATTAACTTCCATTTGTAACTCAATGTGCCGACTTCAACCCATATGAACCCTTCCCTAGGCACAGAGTGAACTAAAACATGGATCTTGTCTCTGGAATTGGCTCTACGCTGTTGATCAGGTCAGGAAAAGAAGCCCCGTTGTCCCCCCCATCTTGTGGAAGGCAGAGCAAATACAAAAGTGTCAGGCCTATTTTCCCCTTCTATATTATTAAATGGTAAATTTGAAGCATGAGAGAGAGAGAAAGAAGAAACAATCAATGCTACAAACTACAACAAAATTGCTACAAGGTAAGAAACTATCATCGATAGGTGAACACTTAAGGGAACTCTGACTAAAATATGCATTTCAATTTTGACTCTATTTCTTTACTTGCAAACGTGGGAAACAGTTCCACTAAATGTGATTTACGTCTCCGTCATACACAGAATGAGACAGCAAGTTTATCTACCAGCAGTAGAGCTGCCCAAATGCTCAAATGAGGCAGCATGTTGACCTTTGAAGATATGATTTTCCTTCTGACAAAATCAACCTGTTGCTTCACATGTGTCTGAAGGATCAAAAAAAAATACACCATAACTGATGGAGATGATTGTCTACAATGGAGGATGAAGGCATTCTCGAAGGTCAAAGCGTTGTGTATCTCTCTTTTATCCTGAAGGCTGTGTGAATCTAGTGACAGCTTCCTGTTCAATGGAACCTTATCTTCCTGATCTCCTTCTGCTCTCAGAAACTGAACGCTGAGTGATTGTCTGAATGTTTTCCCATCATTAAGAATCCTCTCATCTTTTAATCAACCAATATCACCCTCTGGCTGAACCTCATGTCCTTGTTAGTTTTCCTTAGAGGTATTATTTTCCCCTCCAAGGAGAAGGGTTATTCCTCAGTTACTTGTGTTCACCCGCAGGACATGTCTTAATAAACCATCTTTCTTTCTAGGTGTCCAATCTAAGGTCCAGTTAGTGGAGTCTGGAGGGGATGTGAGAAGATCTGGGGAGTCTCTCCATCTTTCCTGCAAACCTCTGGATTCACCTTCAGCAGCTATGGGATGCACTGGGCGAGGCAGGCTCCTGGGAAAGGTCTTGAATGGGTGGCCTACATAAGTACATACTCAACTCCAATTCACTACTCAGACAAAGTCAAGGGTTGCTTCACCATCTCTAGGGATGAGTCTCGCAGCCAGCTGTATCTGGAAAAGAACAACCATAAACCAGAGGACAAAGCAGTCTGTTATTCTGTGAGGGACATGGTGAGAGGAAGTATATGTGAAGTAAAGCAAAAACCACCCATTTCAAACAGCAATTCTGCCTAATTTCTTTTCTAATAAAACCAACATTATTAATACTGGTTCTTTCGTCACATCTTCATTCTACATATCAACCTTCCTCCATTCAATTTGCAGGAATGAGCCAGTGAGTTTTGTGTGGGTGTGTAATGAAGTCAACCTCCATTCATTCAGTGTATATGAGTTTGTCTCTTTTTCTCTATTCATATAAAGATCGCGACACCTCCAATTTACACTCATTCCAGCTTGATGTTTGCTCAATGTACTCATCCCTCTCTCCCTCTCTTTCCCTCTTTCTCTCTTTCTCTCCATCCATATTTCTCAGCCCTTAACGTATTGACGATATTGGAAATTTATCTAAATTAGGGCATAGTTGGTGATGCAGATCTGAAAGTGCAAATCTTGAACGGGGATAGTTTGATAGACTTAACCAACCTTGCTTATAAACTGGTTTTATCGTCCCCATGAAACTCAGATGCAAATGAGGTCACTGAGCTGCTTCTGCTTTAAATAATCACCAGCAAACAAAGGAGAATCACAGATCCAAAGTTCTCATTGGGCTATAGGAAGGGAGGCTCTCCTTACTCCCCAATGGATCTTCCCATTCTTCTTCTTTGTTTAGCAGCAGCTCCTCTGTGTGAGTATCTTCCCGGTAGACCTTAACAATGAGAGATAAAAGAAAAGCAGAGTTATTTACTCGTTCTCACTTTGTCATTTGTTTAGATGTCCATTCCGCTGTCCAACTTGTGGAATCTGGGCCAGGAAAAGTGAGCCCTCGAGGATCCTTTAGATTAACTTGCAAAGTGACAGGGGAATCCATCAAGAATATGATCCTTGCATGGATCAGGCAGGCTCCAGAAAAAGGATTGGAATGGGTGGGTGACATAGGCTGGAATTATGATGATGGTGAATGGAGTACAGCCTATGCCTCATCCCTCCAAAGCCGAACAGACATGACAGCCGATGAAGCCCGCGATGAAGTTTATTTGACAATGAGGTCCTTGACAGCTGCAGACTCAGCCACATATTACTGTGCCGGAGACTCACAGTGGGAGAAAGCAAAGGAGGAAGTGTGAAAAACCTCTCAGCTTTGGCCTGAAGGCATTTTATGCATTCCCATGAATTGATTGAGATAATTTATTTCTTCTTTCGCCTTTCTGTTCTCTGCAGAGTGGAATAAACTACTATTCCAGCTGGAGAAGTAGTTGCACTTCTAGACTTCCGAGTAGCTGCTCATTGTGCAAACAGCCCCCAGCATGCGATTTGCTCCTTCCATCTTTTCTCTTTCTTTGGTTTCTCTTCTCCTGTTTGCACAGTTCTCTCAAGAACTGGCTGCAACATCATTGTCACGGACAAGGATTTCGAGATACAGTGTCCTGGTAGTTGGGTTGATTAACAAGTCCTAAGAGGCGTGTAAACCTTTGCCATTTCTCCTCTGTTTATCCAGGGGTGTAGTGGCTTTCGATTGAGGTGAGTAAGTGTGTGAAGTGGTAGGAATGGAAAGAATCTGAGGAGTCTTTGTACCAAATTGTCCTTCATTGATAGCAGTTTGATAAAAGCTGAACTACACATTACAGCTGAGAACCTGAGTATCTGCTAGTTCTAAGGAAGAAAAAGGGCTTCTAATGTATATTTTATATCATTACCCATTAAATGGACATATTCAATATTTTCATAATGACACGTACTTGAGACTGATGCCAAGTAACTGAATATACCATATCATTTTAATTGTATTTATTTATTGAGGTGGGGCTATTGAGTTCATTTCTTTCAATCTGCAAACTCTGGAGAACTCCTGGAGATCAGAAACAGTGTCCCAAGCCCTATTTCCTAACCTATAGAATGAAGGTCTCTTCAGACCCTGCGCCTGATGGGTCACTTCTATCTGCTTTGCACAAGATGCAGCAGGGCCTAACACAAATGAAATTCTCCACTTAACATAAATGAAAGTGTGGTTTCATCAGTTAGCCTGATGGTTTCCTCTGCAGTCTCCGAACCATCACTCAATGGGTCTCTGGAGACCATCCTTCCGCAAGGGACTATAATTCTTATAAAGAATTCACAATACTTTTTATAGGTAGGAAATACAATTGTGGCTCTTTCTTCCTTTTTCGTTTGCAGACCAAACTTGATATGTTCAAAACAGTTCCTCTCTCATAGTTCCCTGCCTGCCTTCTTTATATGTTCATAACTACAGATGGGGATGACAAAATCATGAAAAAATAAATTGCATGGAGCAAAGGTAGGAGTTTATCAGTGAATGATCAGTCAAAGACTGCTAATGATGAGGAAGGGAAGGAGAGGAGGGGAGAGGAAAGGGAAGGGAAGAGGAAGGGAAGAGGAGGGGAGGAGAGGTAGGTCAAAGCAAGGCAAAGCAAGGAAATAAAAGGAAAGGAAAGGAAAGAAGGAAGAAGGAAAGGAAAGAAGTGGAAAGGAAAGAAAACAAAAAGAAAAGAAAGGAGAAAGGAGAGGAGAAGAGGAAAAGAAGAAGGAAAAGAAAGAAGGGGAAAGGAAGAAGGAAAGGAAAGGAAAGGAAAGGAAGAGGAAAAGAAAAGAAAAGAAGAGGAAAGGAAGAAGGAAAGGAAAGGAAAAGAAAGAAGAGGAAAAGAAGAAGGAAAGGAAAGAAGAGGAAAGGAAATAAAAAGAAAAGAAAGGAGAGGAGAGGAAAAGAAGAAGGAAAGGAAAGAAGAGGAAAGGAAAGAAAATGAAAAGAAAAGAAAGGAGAGGAGAGGAAAAGAAGAAAGAAAAGGAAGAGGAAAGGAAGAAGGAAAGGAAGAGGGAAGGAAGAAGAAAAGGAAAGAAGTGGAAAGGAAAGAAAACAAAAAGAAAAGAAAGGAGAAAGGAGAGGAGAAGAGGAAAAGAAGAAGGAAAAGAAAGAAGAGGAAAGGAAGAAGGAAAGGAAGGAAAAGGAAGAGGAAAGGAAAGAAAGAAGAGGAATGGAAGAGGAGTGGAAGAAAGAAGAGGAAAAGAAGAAGGAAAGGAAAGAAGAGGAAAGGAAAGAAAATGAAAAGAAAAGAAAGGAGAGGAGAGGAAAAGAAGAAAGAAAAGAAAGAAGAGGAAAGGAAGAAGGAAAGGAAGAGGGAAGGAAGAAGAAAAGGAAAGAAAAGAAGAGGAAAGGAAGAAGGGAAGGGAAGGAAAAGAAAGAAGAGGAAAAGAAGGAAAGGAAAGAAGAGGAAAGGAAAAAGAAAAGGAAGAAGGAAAAGGAAGAGGAAAGAAGAGGAAAGGAAAGGAAAGGAAAGAAGAGGAAAGGAAGAGGAGCGGAAGAAAGAAAGGAAAGGAAAGAAGAAGAAAAAAGGAAAGGAAAGGAATTGGAAAGGCATTGAAAGGATATTGGAAGAAAAGTTAAAATATTGTACAAGGGGTGGAAACAACACAAACAAAAAAAGTCCTTATCAACCATCATATTCTGCTGGACAAGCTGTGAACCTGGGTATTGGCTGGTCTGTTTTGAACGTCTTCCCTTTTTCCTTGAGGGCTAACGCCCGATAATCCTGATGAGCTCCCAATGGGCACAAATTACACCAATTTTGGAAACCATGCAATGACTTCTGATGAACTTCCGTTTGTAATTCAGTGTGCCGACTTCAACCCATATGAACCCTTCCCCAGGCACAGAGTGAACTAAACTATGGATCCTGTCTCTGGAATTGGCTCTATGCTATTGATCAGGTCAGGAAAAGAAGCCCCGTTGTCCCCCCCACATCTTGTGGAAGGCAGAGCAAATACAAAAGTGTCAGTCCTATTTTCCCCTTCTATATTAGTAAATAGTAAATTTGAAGCATGAGAGAGAGAGAAAGAAGAAATAATAAATGCTACAAACTACAACAAAATTGCTACAAGGTAAGAAACTATCATCGATAGCTGAACACTTAAGGGGACTCTGACTAAAATATGCAGTTCAATTCTGACTCTATTTCTTTACTTGCAAACGTAGGAACTAGTTCCACTAAATGTGATTTATGTCTCCATCCTACAGAGTATGAAACAGCAATTTTATCTACGAGCAGTAGAGCTGCCCAAATGCTCAAATGAGGCAGCACGTTGACCTTTGAAGATATGATTTTCCTTCTGACAAAATCAACCTGTTGCTTCACATGTGTCTGAAGTATCAAAAGAAATACACCATAACTGATGGAGATGAATTTCTATGATGGCGGATGAAGGCATTCTAGAAGGTCAAAGCAGTGTGTATCTCTTTTATCCTGAGGGCTGTGTAAATCTAGTGACAGCTTCCTGTCTTGTCTTCCTGCTCACCTTCTGGTCTCAGAAACTGAACACTGAGTGATTGTCTGAATGGTCTCCCGTCATTAAGAATCCTCTCATCTTTTAATCAAGCAATATGGCCCTCTGGCTCAATCTCATGTCCATGTTAGTTGTCCTCAGAGGTATTATTTTCCCCTCCAAAGAGAAGGGTTATTCCTCAATTACTTGTGTTCGCCCGCAGGGCATGTCTTACTAAACCATCTTTCTTTCTAGGTGTCCAATCTGAGGTCCAGTTAGTGGAGTCTGGAGAGGATGTGAGAAGATCTGGAGAGTCCCTCCATCTTATCTGCAAACCTCTGGATTCACCTTCAGCAGCGATGGGATGCATTGGATGAGATAGGCTCCTGGGAAAGGTCTTGAATGGGTGGCCTACATAAGTACATACTCAACTCCAATTCACTACTCAGACAAAGTCAAGGGTTGCTTCACCATCTCTAGGGATGATTCTCACAGCCAGCTGTATCTGCAAATGAACAGCCTTAAACCAGAGGAAAAAAGCAGTCTATTATTGTGTGAGAGATATGGTGAGAGGAAGTATTTGTGAAGCCAAGCAAAAACCACCCATTTCAAACAGCAACTCTGCCTAATTCCTTTCCTAATAAAAACAACTTTATTAATACTGATTCTTTTGTCACATCTTCATTCTACATATCCACCTTCCTCCATTCAATTTGCAGGAATGAGCCAGTGAGTTTTGTGTGGGTGTATAATGAAGTCAACCTCCATTCATTCAATGTATATGAGTTTGTCTCTTTTTCTCTATTCATATAAAGATCGCGACCCCTCCAATTTATGCTCATTCCAGGTTGATATTTGCTCAATGTACTCATCCCTCCCTCTCTCTCAACCTCCCCCTCTCTCTCCCTCCCTCTCTCTCTTTCTCTCCATCCATATTTCTCAACCCTTAATTTATTGACGATATTGGAAATTTATCTAAATTAGGACAGAGTTGGTGATGCGGATGTGAAAGTGCAAATCTTGAACTGGGATAGTTTGATAGACTTAAACAACCTTGCTTATAAACTGGTTTTATGCTCCCCATGAAACTCAGATGCAAATGAGGTCACTGAGCTGCTTCTGCTTTAAATAATCACCAGCAAACTAAGGAGAATCACAGATCCAAAGTTCTCATTGGTCTAAAGGAAGGGAGGCTCTCCTTACTCCCCAATGGATCTTCCCATTCTTCTTCTTTGTTTAGCAGCAGCTCCTCTGTGTGAGTATCTTCCCGTTAGACCTTAACAATGAGAGATTAAAGAAAAGCAGAGTTATTTACTCGTTCTCGCTTTGTCATTTGTTTAGATGTCCATTCCGCTGTCCAACTTGTGGAATCTGGGCCAGGAAGAGTGAGCCCTGGAGGATCCTTTAGATTAACTTGCAAAGTGACAGGGGAATCAATCAACGATATGCTCCTTGCATGGATCAGGCAGGCTCCAGAAAAAGGATTGGAATGGGTGGGTCGCATATACTGGAATGATGATGATCATGAATGGAGTACAGTCTATGCCTCATCCCTCCAAAGCCGAACAGACGTGACAGCTGATGAATCCCGCAATGAAGTTTATTTGACCATGAGGTCCCTGACAGCTGCAGACTCAGCCACGTATTACTGTGCGGATGATTCACAGTGAGAGAAAGCAAAGGAGGAAGTGTGAAAAACCTCTTAGCTTTGGCCTGAAGAAATTTTATGCATTCCCATGAATGGATTGAGATCATTTATTTCTTCTTTCGCCTTTCTGTTCTCTGCAGACTGGAATAAACTACTATTCCAGCTGAAGAAGTAGTTGCACTTCTAGACTTCCGAGTAGCTGCTCGTTGTGCAAACAGCCCCCAGCATGCTATTTGCTCCTTCCATCTTTTCTCTTTCTTTGCTTTCTCTTCTCCTGTTTGCACAGTTCTCTCAAGAACTGGCTGCAACATCATTGTCACGGACAAGGATTTCGAGATACAGTGTCCTGGTCGTTGGGTTGATCAACAAGTCCTAAGAGGCGTGTAAAACTTTGCCATTTCTCCTCTGTTTATCCAGGGTTGCAGTGGCTTTCGATTGAGGTGAGTAAGTGTGTGAAGTGGTAGGAATGGAAAGAATCTGAGGAGTCGTTGTACCAAATTGTCCTTCATTGATAGCAGTTTGATAACAGCTGAACTACACATTACAGTTGAGAACCTGAGTATCTGCTAGTTCTAAGGAAGAAAAACGGCTTATAATGTATATTTTATATATTACCAATTAAACGGACATATTAAATATTTCCATAATGACACATTCTTGAGACTGATTCCAAGTAACTAAATATACCATATGATTTTAATAGTATTTATCTATTGAGGTGGAGCTACTGAGCTCATTTCTTTCAATCTGCAAACTCCAAAGAACTCCTGGAGATCAGAAACATTGTCCCAAGCCCTATTTTCTAACCTATAGAATGAAGGTCTCTTCAGACCCTGCGCCTGATGGATTACTTCTATCTGCTTTGCAGGGCCAAACACAAATGAAATTCTCCACTTAACATAAATGAAAGTGTGGTTTCATCAGTTAGCCTGATGGTTTCCTCTGCAGTCTCTGAACCATCACTCAATGGGTCTCTGGAGACCATCCTTCCGCAAGGGACTATAATTCTTATGAAGAATTCACAATACTTTTTATAGGTAGGAAATACAATTGTGGCTCTTTCTTCCTTTTTCATTTGCAGACCAAACTTGATATGTTCAAAACAATTCCTCTCTCATAGTTCCCTGCCTGCCTTCTTTATATGTTCATAACTACAGATGGGGATGACAAAATCATGAAAAAATAAATTGCATGGAACAAAGGTAGGAGTTTATCAGTGAATGATCAGTCAAAGACTGCTAATGATGAGGAAGGGAAGGAGAGGAGGGGAGGGGAGAGGAAAGGGAAGGGAAGAGGAAGGGAAGAGGAGGGGAGGAGAGGTAGGACAAAGCAAGGCAAAGCAAGGAAATAAAAGGAAAGGAAAGGAAAGGAAAGAAGGAAGAGGAAAGGAAGAAGGAAAGGAAAGAAGTGGAAAGGAAAGAAAACAAAAAGAAAAGAAAGGAGAAAGGAGAGGAGAAGAGGAAAAGAAGAAGGAAAAGAAAGAAGAGGAAAGGAAGAAGGAAAGGAAAGGAAAGGAAAGGAAGAGGAAAAGGAAAGAAAAGAAGAGGAAAGGAAGAAGGAAAGGAAAGGAAAAGAAAGAAGAGGAAAAGAAGGAAAGGAAAGAAGAGGAAAGGAAAAAGAAAAGGAAGAAGGAAAAGGAAGAGGAAAGCAGAGGAAAGGAAAGGAAAGGAAAGAAGAGGAAAGGAAGAGGAGCGGAAGAAAGAAAGGAAAGGAAAGAAGAAGAAAAAAGGAAAGGAAAGGAAAGGAATCGGAAAGGCATTGAAAGGACATTGGAAGAAAAGTTAAAATATTGTACAAGGGGTGGAAACAACACAAAAGAAAAAAATATCCTTATCAACCATCATATTCTGCTGGACAAGCTGTGAATCTGAGTATTGGCTGGTCTGTTTGGAACGTCTTCCCTTTTTCCTTGATGGCTAACGCCTGATAATCCTGATGTGCTCCCAGTGGGCACAAAGTACACCAATTTTGCAAACCATGCAATGACTTCTGACTAACTTCCGTTTGTAATTCAATGTGCCGACTTCAACCCATATGAACCCTTCCCCAGGCACAGAGTGAACTAAAACATGGATCTTGTCTCTGGAATTGGCTCTACGCTATTGATCAGGTCAGGAAAAGAAGCCCCGTTGTCCCCCCCATCTTGTGGAAGGCAGAGCAAATACAAAAGTGTCAGTCCTATTTTCCCCTCCTATATTAGTAAATGGTAAATTTGAAGCATGAGAGACAGAGAAAGAAGAAACAATCAATGCTACAAACTACAACAAAATGGCTACAAGGTAAGGAACGATCATCGATAGGTTAACACTTAAGGGGCCTCTGACTAAAATATGCAGTTCAATTCTGACTCCATTTCTTTACTTGCAAACGTGGGAAACAGTTCCACTAAATGTGATTTACGTCTCCATCCTACAGAGAATGAGACAGTAAGTTATCTAAGAGCAATAGAACTGCCCAAATGCTCAAATGAGGCAGCATGTTGACCTTTGAAGATATGATTTTCCTTCTGACAAAATCAACCTGTTGCTTCACATGTGTCTGAAGGATCAAAACAAATACAACATAACTGATGGAGATGATTGTCTATGAATGGAGGATGAAGGCATTCTAGCAGGTCAAAGCAGTGTTTATCTCTTTTACCGTGAGGGCTAGTGTAAATCTAGTGACAGCTTCCCCTTCAATGGAACCTTCTCTTCCTGCTCTCCTCCTGGTCTCAGAAACTGAACACTGAGTGATTGTCTGAATGTTTTGCCATCATTTAGAATCCTCTCAGTCTTTTGATCAACCAATAATGGTCCTCTGGCTGAACCTCATGTCCTTGTTAGTTGTCCTCAGAGGTATTATTTTCCCCTCCAAGGAGAAGGGTTATTCCTCAATTACTTGTGTTCACCCGCAGGACATGTCTTACTAAACCATGTTTGTTTCTAGGTGTCCAATCTGAGGTCCAGTTAGTGGAGTCTGGAGGGGATGTGAGAAGATCTGGAGAGTCCCTCCATCTTATCTGCAAACCTCTGGATTCACCTTCAGCAGCGATGGGATGCACTGGGCGAGACAGGCTCCTGGGAAAGGTCTTGAATGGATGGCCTACATAAGTACATACATTCAACTCCAATTCACTACTCAGACAAAGTCAAGGGTTGCTTCACCATCTCTAGGGATGATTCTCGCAGCCAGCTGTACCCATTTCAAACAGCAACTCTGCCTAATTTCTTTTCTAATTAAAAAAAACTGTATTAATTTGCATTATTTCATCGTTATTTATTTCTTGAGCTGGGCTATTGAGCTCATTCTTTTCATCCTGGAAATTCTGGACAAGTGCTGGAGATCGGAAACATTGTCCCAAGCCCTATTTTCTTCCCCACGTAATGAGTCTCTTCAGACCTTCAACCTGATGGCTCTCTTCTACCTACTTTGCACAAGATGGTAGCAGCGTCTAACAAAGGGACATTCTCCACTTTACAAAAATAGGGAACGTATGGTTTCATCCGTTAGCTTGAGGGTTTCCTCTGCTGCTTCTGAACTTTCCCACAATAGTTCCCTGAAGACGTTCCTTCCCCAAGAGACTTTCTAGAATTCTTTTCTATAAGGTTTGAGACAAAATTACCTTCTTTTCGTCCTTTTTTTTTCTTTTTCAGACCAAGCTTGATACATTTGAAAAGTTTCTTCTCTCCTGGTTCGCTGCCTGTCCTCTTTATTCATTCACTAGCTGATAACCAGGTATTTATTTTTTCTAATCCTATATTAGACAGGAAAAGGAAGGAATGATATCTGTTGTGGCCCAGCAGGAGCCGTTGGAGTTGCCACCAGACTCCGACAGCGAGGGTTCCTCTGAGTTGGCTCAAGAGGAGGTGGGGGACCCTGGACAGGGTTCTGACGCTGAGCAGGGCGCAGAGAGGCTGGTTGGCCACCAGGGGGCGCCTGAGGCATGGAGCAGTGGTGAAAGCCAAAGGAAGGGGGCTCCTGATGTCATGCCTTGGAGCAGTGGGGAGGAGTCACAGGACAGTGAGTCAGACATCAGCAGTGAGTTATTAGATGCTCATTACGGACGTGCTCCCCTGCGTAAGGAACAATTGAGCAATTACAGAAGGTAATGGCTCTCAGCTGCTGATCATTAGACTCCTCTCCAGACTATAAAGGGACTGCTTGTGGACACACCCTTTGCAGGAATCAACTGATCATTAGAGTTGGAGAAGCTCAGATCTGTGTCGTACTTTGGCAGGCTGGATTGCTGCTAAAGGGTTTACGTGGATTGCTGTCAATCTGTTCCTTGGACCTTGGCAGGCAGAAATGCTGCTAAGGTGATTATCTGGAGCTTGGTAGCTGGATTGCTGCCAAGGGGTGTCGCTGTAGCTGGATTGCTGCCCAGAGTGCTATCTTGACCTTGGCAGGCTGGATTGCTGCCAAGGTGGAACCTGTATGTCAATAAACATCTGGAAGATACTTTGTGTCGGAGTGACTTGGTATACCAGAACGAGGGGGGGTCAGAACAGATATCTATAGTGTCATGCGACACCTCTCCTCTGTGCTTGGCCTGCCCCTACACATATGTGCACGAACCCCCCCTGCCCCATTTTGGGCCTAGTAGGCTTACTTGCAGCCTCCTGGAACTAAAATGGGCCAGGGGGATCACATCACAGCCCCCTGCGCTCCCCCTGCCCCAGTGGTGGGTTTCAAAATTTAGAACCTCTTCTATAAGTGTGGCCTACTTTGTGGGAGTGGCTTGCCAACCATGTGACCGGGTGAGAGTGGCTTGCCAGCCATGTGACCAAGTGGGAGTGGCTTGGCAGTCATGTGACTGGGTGGGCATGGCCAACTTGTAAAATGTGGTGAAAATCACTTAATAACGCTCTTGCTTAGCAACCAAAATGTTGGCTCAGAAACTCTGGCATTTGAAGCACGTAGGTCTTAAAGCTGTCAAGTTACAAGACCCTCTGGATTCACCTTCAGCAGCCACATGATGAATTGGGTGAGACAAGTTCCAGGGAAAGCACTGGAATGGGTTGTACATATCTATGGTGATTCCAATGGAAAGATCTACTCTGACAAAGTCAAGGGACGCTTCACCATCTCCAGGGACAATGCCAAAAGCCAGCTGTATCTGCAAATGAAGAGCCTCAAAACAGAGGACACAGCTGTCTACTACTGTGTCAGCTTCACAGTGAGAGGAAGCAGAACCAAAAACTTTCAATATCACCAATAATAATAATAATAATAATAATAATAATAATAATAATAATAATAATAATAATAATAATAATAATAATAATAAAATATTTATTTCTTAGCCGCACCCTCTCCCGAAGGACTCGGGGCGGCGTACAAGGAAACATATGAAATAAATATGTGGACAAAACAAACATATAACAGAGACATATACCAGACATACACAAGGAGGAGGTCGGCTGATGAATAAAAAACAATTAAAATACAATATTTAAAACCCCTAGACCAAGGCAGCTCTGTAAATTTCTTCTGCATTACAGCTTCATTAATTAGCATTCTTCCTCCAGGTCTTCGCTGTGAAGTAAAGAGAATCAGCCCCTCATCTCCATTTAGTACTTAGTCAACCAACTCATTCCTCTCATTTCTCTACTCACCTTTCTTCATACTTTTGACCTATATTCATTTCTTTGAAATATTCAGAGTTTATGTACGATTGTCATTTCAGATTGTCAGTGTACTTATGAGCTGGGATAGCCCTAAGAACAAGTCAGCCAATGGGAACTCTTTGGTGACTCAGACAGTTCGGAGCCTGTCCGTGGGTTAGCTTAACAGTTATGTATTAGAGTTGGTTTGCCCTTAACATCATTGCTTCTGTGATTTTGTATTCTGTGCTTCTGGATTCTGAGTTCTGGTTCTAGCTTCTGCTGCATGGGTATTGTATACATGCATCCTCCTTTATGTTATTGTACATAAAGAAGTTTCTTATATAAATGAATCCTGCTGAATTATTTACTCACGTGCTGCTTGGATTGCTGCAAACTCTGACAGTTTATGGGCCCAGAGCACACCAGACATAGTAAAACTGCACTGTAATGAAGCTGAAGACAGCCTGTGTTATAAGTAAAAGAGAACAAGGCTGATAGGTTTTGCAGATTTCCAGGAGAACTCTCTGCCTCTGCCTTGGGGCAGAAGAATTATATTATTTGGGCTGCAAAATTGGAATGCTTCCTGAAGGCTGAGGAACTCTGGGATATTGTTAGTAATCCACCCCAGGCACAGATCAAAGCCAGCATGATAAGGCACTTTATATTATTGTATATAAAGTAGTTTCTTATATAACTGAATCCTGCTGCATTGTTTACTTGTGTGCTAGTTGGATTCTTGCAAACTTTAACACACATGCTTTTCATGGTAATTGCCAATTTAGTTTTTGATTTTCTTTTTTTTCCCCTTTAATAGTTCATTCAATCTCCCTTCCATAAAGATATATCCACCATCATTGGATGTGTACCAGGTTGATGGAAAAAGATGTATCTTTAATAACTGGGATTTCTAAAGGAAATGTTTACAGGAGGAAGAATGTACCAACGGGGAAGTTGGTACAGTAGCAACAGGCCCAACTTCGCCCATAAGATGAAGTTCAGGAACTGGGTATCATAAACATCAATGCATCAAATAACACCACTGGTGACAACCACAGATTCCTGCGTTCAAAAGACACAACCTGTCATCCCAGATTGACTTGCGCCTCATTTTATTTGCGTGGATATTCAAAGAAAATTAAGAAAGTGGATATGAATACATAGCATACCTTTCTTTTCTTTTTTTTGCCTTCTGAGCAAACAATTTCATTTGATTTAAATACCTGTGGGGGTGTTCAGGTGTTGGGCAGGATAGGGCTGGTGGATAAATAAATAAAAAAAAAGAATAGGAATGGTCGTGAATGGTTACTGTTGATTCTAGAAATACTTTTCTCCGTTGGAGTTTTTTGCAAAATAATATGTTACTTTCTCCCCTGAAGATCTGTACCTTTTTGAGTAACAATTCTAACGTATTACATTATTATTATTACTGGTTAATCTTTGGTGAGATTCACAGCCTTTGGGGCTGGCTGGTAGCTCAACAGCTGGAGTCCTAACCAAGGACCTAGGAACTGTTAAGATAAATGTTGTTGTTGTTGCTGTTGTTGTTATTGCTATTGTTGTTGTTATTGTTGTTGTTGCTGTTGTTGTTGTTGTTGTTGTTGTTATTATTATTATTATTATTATTATTATTATTAAGAATTTGTTAATCATCTAAACATCATTTGTGCACTAGAGGGTCAAAGAAATCTGCAAACAGAGATTGGCATTTCTGTTACCTAAAACCATGTAAAATCAGAAGAAATTTCCTGCTCAAATGATGCATCACTTTGAATTGTCAAGGCTTTATCACTTACAGAATAAATCTGATGTTTTATGTCCTGATTAGGGATTAAAAATTGTCCCCTGGCTGATGCTGGGACATCTTCAGCAAGTCTTCAAGTGGAGGTTGAAGGAACTCTACAAGGTCAAAGTGTCATGTGGCTGTTTTATCCTGAAGGCTATGTAAATTCAGTGAGAGCTTCCTGTTCAAAGGAACCATATCACCTTGTTCTACTGCTACCCCAAAGCACATAAATGTTGACTGCTTCTCTGAGTGTTTTGTAGTTCATAGGAATCCTCTGAGCAAGAGAAAATGGCACTCTGGCTAAACTTTATGTCTTTACTACTAGTCCTCAAAGGTATTTGTTTCATTTCCAAAGACATGTTTGTTTGCTTTTCATTTTTGAAATTTAGTGTTGGTTCTTATTAAACAACCTTTCCTTCTAGGTGTTCAGTCTCAAGTCCAGTTGGTGGAGTCTGGAGGGGATGTGAGAAGACCTGGGGAGTCCCTCCGCCTCTCCTGCCAAGCCTCTGGATTCACCTTCAGCAGCTATGAGATGTCTTGGGTGAGACAAGCGCCAGGGAAAGGACTTGAATGGATTGCACATATCTATGGTGATTCCAGTAAAACTTTCTACTCGGACAGTGTGAAAGGACGCTTCACCATCTCCAGGGACAATGCCAAAAGCCAGCTGTATCTGCAAATGAACAGCCTCAAAGCTGAAGACACGGCTGTCTATTACTGTACAAGATACACAGTGAGAGGAAGTGAATCTGAAGCAGGACAAAAACTATCAATTACACAAAGCAGCTCTTGTAGATTTTTTTTTTTTTTTTTTGCATTAGAACTACAGGTTCATTCAGCAGCATGATTTTTCAGGATGGTCGTAAAATGAGCCCTATCCCAAAAACAACCCCCAGTTAAGATTGCCAGTCAGATGGAGGCGTTTAATACCATATTTCCCAAAAGTAAGACCTAAGATGGAAAATAAGACCTAATGTGTCTTCTGCACCCACAGCTTCTGAAGCAAGTCATTACACTGGTTGATGGTTCTCACAGTTAGGAAATGTCTCCTTAGTTCTAGGTTGCTTCTCTCCTTGATTCATTTCATGGCTTCCATCCTTATTTTCTATGAGCTGAGAGAAGAAGGAGGAAAAACAAGGAAGCCTTGCCTAACTCCATAAAAGGAGTCTTGATCTCCTTCAGCCTATAATCCCTGATGGATCCATTACAGGGCTGTCAAACTTTTTAGGGATGTAAGCTAACGGTTGGGTCAGCAATATATAAGCCATGAGAGTAGTACTGTTTCTTTAAGCACTGCTGTAATGGGATTGGTTGTTGTTACCTCCAGCAGCCATAAGACGGAGCCAGAATGACTCTCTGTTTGTTAGATGCTGATCAGTGAATACTGCTTGTAGATGTATTGTGAGTTACTGTGAGTTTTGCTACTGTTAGCAACTTTGTGTGCTGAACTGATTATATGATACTGGACTGTGTTCGGTGGATCACTCCTTAACTGAGAACATTGATAACTGACTGACTGAACCGTGTGTAAATTGAACTCTGAGTATCTCTATTTTCCACATAAGTAAAATACTACTACTTTTACTATTCGGTGTCCCTGTATGCTGGTTTCTGCGTGTTCTTCCACACCACTCTCATTATGCTTCTCTGCACACTCGCTCTTCTAATGGGGAGCTTACCTAACAAAACTCACGTCCCATGGACCAGATGCATCACAGGCTGTCCATGCCCCTGCCAAGTTTAGCGAAGGTGAACAAAATCCTGATATGCCATGTGACTCCGCTGTGACGCCACGAATTTGACACCCCTGCTCTATTAGAAAAATGACAATGAGAACGTTGCCCTCTCCAAGGTCTCCAGATGACTAACCTTCCCGATGTTATTTCTGATGAGGAAACCAATGAGCAGTTTTGCATTCTCACTGTATCTGTTTTGATCTTCAGAAGCTCAGCCATGCTTTCCAAAACACTTCAAATACAACAAGTTCCTGGAGAATTAGAATTATTTATGTGTCAGTGCACAACCAGTGACGTGCAGTCAGGGGAGGCAGGGGAGGCACAGCCTCACCACTGTCATCATGAAAAGAAAAAAAATGTAAAAGGAAAAAGGCAAGAGCTGAGGTCAGGCTGAGCTATTTGCTGCCTCACCATGGATGACTCTGCTTAACTGTTTAAAAAAGCCTCTAAAAAGTGCCCTCTACTATGAGGCAGGAGAACAGCATGCCTCATTTAGTCTGACTTTAGGCGTTTTATGATCACTTGAGCAGAGTTAAGCAAGGGTTAAAAGCCTAAAAATTCCTGATGTAGGTGAGGCACGCAGTTCTCCTGCCTCATAGTAGAAGGCACTTGTTTGGGCGGGGCTTCTTCAGAGGACCTGAGGCAAGATCAGAGTTGAAATCCTCTCTGAAACAGCTGGAAAAGGTACATGTGGGTCCGAGGGAGGGGGAGGAATTCAAACTTCAAGCTTCAAAGTGTAGTTTGATTGCAGGCAGAGCCATGTTGCCTTTTCAAACCTGTAATCAGTGAAGCTGGGCTGGATCCTTCCGGGACTGAGGGAAAGTGTGTGTAGTCCAATCCAACTTGTGTGTGTGTGTGTGTGTGTGGGTGTGTGTGTTTGAGAGAGGGGGGAGGGAGGGAGAGAGGGAGGAAGGAGCGGAAGGGAGAAGAAAAAGAAAAAGAAAGAAGGAATCTTCTTTCGCAAAGGGAAAAACAAATGCTGTCACTTTAAATCAGAACTGAGCATGCCTGGCTGTGGAATTCTGGGAGATGAAGTCCACAAGTCTAAAAAAAATTGAAACCCACCACTGGGTCAGTGCCTCACCAGCCATAAACCTCACCGCACGTCCCTGTGCAGAACATATGTACAATGAAATTGGTTGAGCTTCCTCAGTGCACACACAGACACCCCAACACCCCAAGACAACTCACAGTGAAGACAGAAAACCCCTAACCCAATAAATCATATTAACAAACCCCCAGTCCTCTTACACCAATGTGGACATGTTACACGTTGCGCCAGTCCCACAAGTCAATCGTACTATGTTTTTGTAGATTAATTTTCATAAGGAGTCTGTCAGCCCACAGATAAAAACTGTTCTTCAGCCTGTTTGTGTGGCTGGCTATGCTTCTATATCTCCTTCCCGATGGTAGGAAGGTAAAGAAGTGCTGTCTGGGGTGTGAGTTGTCCCTGAGAATTTTCCTCACTCTTCTAAGGCAGCGAGTATCAGGTGTTCTAAATACCGTGTATGAAATCAATCAGAGACCAGGTAGAATCATCCTTAAAGTTCCCTTTTAATCATGCAGGCAAGTTAGCACATCTATGGAATTCCAACTCTAATGTTCTTCCTGGAATTCCACCCAGTTGAAAGTTCATAATCTATCCCCACACCCAAAAATCCATCACATGTTCCAATCATCATCTTCCACGCTGGCATCTACACCCCTCTGCTTCCGGTCAGGTGTCGAGGTGCGGAGACAAAAGATGACCTTGAGCTTCTATAAAAGAATGACAACAATACATTCCACAATCCTACTCCTTTCTATTCCCCCCTCCCAACTACTACACTAATGAAACACATAGGAAATTATAAGAAAGTGTGGCAGGCCAAAGATCCTAAAAGAAACATAACAACTAGGCCTGACAGCGAGTCCTAATGATCTCATCTAGTTGTCAGACCCACAATGCCATCTTTTCTTTTGGGCTTCGGGCCTCCCACGCTTTCTATTATTCTACTATTCATTTTCTATTATGGGAAAATAGGAGAGGGGGATTATACGGAGTTGGGTGGTATGTAGCCATAACAACATTCTTTCTAGAAAGCCAAGGTCATCCTTTGTCTCTGCACCTGACCAGAACTGGATGGGTGGAAGCTGCCAGCGTGGCAGCGGGAGATTGGACCATGTGATGGACTTGTGGGTGTGAGGGCAGGCTCTTGAACTTTCACCCGGGTGGGAAAACCTGAAAGCTTTCAGATTCGGGTTTACCCAGATATACCAACTTGGCTCTCTTAATCAATTGGAACTTTGAGGAATCTTTGGCCTTGGATTCTGATTTACTTTTAGATGCTATTTGGGAACTCTGACACTAGTGGCATCAGGGGATAGCCCATAATGTTTTGTGCTGTGCTCATCACACTCTGTAATGTTTTTTTTTCTATCTGTGGCCGTCAAACCAGCATGCCATACCATGATGCAATAAGTGAGGACACTTTCTACTTGTGGACCAATGAAAGGAGGTCATCGCTTGTTGTTCAACCCTGTTTTTATGCAAGACCCTGAGGTAATGGAGTCTCGGTTGGGTCTTCCTGGCCACCTGGTTGTGTTGTTTTTCAAAGGAAGGTCTTGAACCAGGCTTGTTTCTGTTTCTCCTTTTACACCAGGGGTCACTCTTGCTCCATAAAAGCGGGTTGATCACAGTAGAGGGGAAGGCAAACCACACCGGATTTTGTGGTAAGATTTCAGTTTGGAGGCTAATTCTTTCCTTGGTTGTTGGCTTGAAAATTCACAGAGATCATCCCCACGACCACAAAACCAAAGTTGAGTTTAATTATAGTCTTTCTTTCTTGAACATAAGGCCAACTGACATTTTTTTTTCAAAACCACAAGGTATTCAACTTTCTGGGGGGGGGTGGGAATGTTTGATGGTGAAGTGGTTTCCTGGAAGTGTCTCCTTTGGTTGTGACATGACGTTTTGTAACTTGACAATCATTCTTTGCTCACTTAGCTTAAATCAAATGATTAGCTTATTGTTTTAACAAATCACGGTAGTGTATCAATAATGGGTGAACTGTAATATGCATAATGAAAACTGTTCATTATGTGGCTGATGCATATTTCTCTATTGGGTTGTCTGTATTGATTAATTTTGAGCGTTGATTCTTTTCTGAGTTGGAATGTCTGCAAAATAACATCTTCCACCCTCCTTTGAAAATCTACACCATTTTCTATGACAATTTGAACACATTACAGTATCTTTATGGGCTTAGAATTCATCATCTAAATATCATTTATGTAAGGGAGGTTCAAAGACTAGAACAGAATAGAATAGAATAGAATAGAATAGGGAAGAGGATAGAATAGAATAGGGAAGAGGATAGAATGGAATGGAATGGAATAGAATAGGGAAGAGGATAGAATGGAATGAAATAGAATAGGGAAGAGGATAGAATGGAATGGAATGGAATGGAATAGAATAGAATAGAACAGAACAGAACAGAACTGAACTGAACTGAACTGAACTGAACTGAACAGAATAGAATAGAAGAGGATAGGATAGAATAGGGAAGAGGATAGAATGGAATGGAATGGAATGGAATGGAAATGGAATGGAATGGAATGGAACAGAATAGAATAGAATAGAATAGAATAGAATAGAATAGAGAAGAGAAGAGGATATAATGGAATAGGGAAGAGGATAGAATGGAATGGAATGGAAATGGAATAGAATAGAATAGAATAGAATAGAATAGAAAAGAATAGAAAAGAATAGAGAAGAGGATATAATGGAATAGGGAAGAGGATAGAATGGAATGGAATTGAATAAAATGGAATGTAATATAATATAATAGGGAAGAGGATAGAATGGAATGGAATAGAATGGAATGGAAATGGAATGGAATAGAATAGAATAGAATAGAGGATATAATGGAATAGGGAAGAGGATAGAATGGAATGGAATGGAAATGGAATGGAATGGAATAGAATAGAATAGAATAGAATAGAATAGAATAGAGAAGAGGATATAATGGAATAGGGAAGAGGATAGAATGGAATGGAATGGAATAAAATGGAATGTAATATAATATAATAGGGAAGAGGATAGAATGGAATGGAATAGGATAGGATAGGATAGGATAGGAAAGAGGATGGAATGGAATGGAATAGAATAGAATACGGAAGAGGATAGAATGGAATAGAATAGAATAGAGAATATGGAATGGAGTGGAGTGGGATGGAATGGGGTGGGATGGAATAGAATAGAATAGGGAAGAGGAATTTGAATTAGAATAGAATAGAATAGGAATAGAATAGGGAAGAGGATAGAATAGAATAACAGAGTTGGAAGGGACCTTGGAGGTCTTCTAGTCCAACCCCCCGCTTAGAAGGTCAAAAGAAAGACTGGCACTTTGATCCGAAAACTATGAAAATTCAACAGTACTTTCCTGCTCAAATGAGGAACTCATGCTGAACGTTGAAGGTATATATTTACATCTCTTAAAATAAACCTGCTTCTTCTTAGGGATTAAAAAA
The DNA here is from genome assembly GCA_029891615.1 of Natrix natrix natrix. Lineage (NCBI taxonomy): Eukaryota > Metazoa > Chordata > Lepidosauria > Squamata > Natricidae > Natrix > Natrix natrix. The sequence goes on from JAKRSK010007803.1 coordinate 59,836, forward strand.
AATTGACTGGTATTGGATTTTCTCCCCCAACCTTTAAAAAAGAGATAGAATAGTATAGAATTCTTTATTGGCCAAGTGTAATTGGACACACAAGGAATTTGAATTTGGCTTTGAAGCTCTCAGTGTACATAAGGAGAATGAAACACATTCATCAAGAATAAAAGATACAACATTTAGTAATAGTCAAGGAAGGTTACTAATAAGGTATCAAATCATACTAGGAAACAAATAAAAACAATAGAATTGAAAGATTCAAGCAACATGGTTATAGTCATAAGTGGAAAGAGATAGGTATTAGAAAAGAGATAGGTAGTACGAAGGAAGAGAAGAATAATAGTAATACCGTCTTAATAAATTATTTGACAGTGTTGTGGGGATTAGTTGTTCAGCAGAGTGATGGCATTTGGGGAAAAAACTGTCCTTGTGTCTAGTTGTTCTGGTGTGCAGTGCCCTATAGCGTTGTTTTGTGGGTAGAAATTGAAAAAAATATGTCCAGGATGTGAGGGGTCTGTAGATATTGTCACAGCCTTATTTTTGACTCGTGCAGTATACAGGTCCTCAATGGAAGGCCAGTTGGAAGGCAACTGTTTTTTTTTGCAGTTCTGATTATCCATTGAAGTCTTTGTCTGTCTTGTTTGATTGCAGAGCCAATTATGAAGGTGCAGAGGACAGACTCAATCATTCCTCTGTAGAACTGAACCAGCAGCTAAATCATCTCTAAATTGGAGGTTGAAGGAACTCTACAAGGTCTAACATCATGTGGGTTGTTTTTTTTTTTAATTTATCCAGAAGGCTATGTAAATTCAGTGACAGCTTCCTGTTTAAGGGAACCAGACCATCCTGTTCTCCTGCTACATCCAAAGATACAAAGCTTGAGGGCAGATCAAAATGTTTGTAGGAATCCTCTGAGCTCTTGAGCAAGCAAAAATGGGAGCCTGGCTAAACTTTGTGTGGTTGTTATAATACAATACAATGGTAGAGTTGGAAGGGACCTTGGAGGTCTTCTAGTCCAACCCCCTGCCTAGGCAGGAAACCCTATACCGTTTCAGACAGATGGCTATCCAACATCTTCTTAAAGACGTCCAGTGTTGGGGCATTCACAACTTCTGGAGGCAACTTCTGTTCCACTGATTAATTGTTCTAACTGTCAGGAAATTTCTCCTCGTAGTCCTCTGAGGTATTATTGTCACATCCAAGGAGAAGGATCATGCTTTTCTTTATTGTCTTTGTGGTTTTGTCTGATTCAAGTTTCTTTCTAGATGCCCAATCTGAGGACAGCTGGAGGACAGGTGGAGTCTGGAGGAGAAATGACAAGACCTGAGAATCCCTCCATCTTCTCAGCCAAGCTTCTGGATTCAACTTCAGTAGGTTTTGGATGCACTGGGTGAGGCTAGGCCCCAGGGAAAGGACTGGAGTGGGTGTCGTGGATACATTATAACAAAAGAGAAATATACTACTCGTACAAAGTGAGGGAGCGCTTCGTCCTCTCCAGGGACAACGTCAAAGACCAGTTGTATCTGCAAATGAACCGCCTCAAGCCAGAGGATAGAGCAGTCTATTACTGTGCAGGAGGTACAGTGAGAGGAAGGGAATCTGAAGCCAAGCAAAAACTGCCCATTTCACTAAACAGCTCTGCAAATGTCTTTGCGTAAAAATACAACCAGGGCTGATATTTTATTTTATTTATTTATTTATTTGATTTGTCAAACACTGTACAAGATAACAGGTGTAAGTATAAGCATGGACATGAACAAAGGAAATGAATACAAATAGATGGGAACATTAGGACAGGGACAGTTGGCACACTGGTGTGCTTATGCATGCCCCCCCTTTACGGACCTCTTAGGAATGGGATAAGGTCCACGGTAGACAGTTTAAAGTTGAAGCTGCAGGGGTTTAAGGATGTAACAGCGTAGGCATGTAGTGCATTCCAGGCGCTGACCACTCTGTGGCTGAAGTAGCATTTTCTGAAATCGAGTTTGGAGTGGCTTACCTTGAGTTTGTATGGAGTGAAAAGTTTGACTTAGTCCATTCCATTCTGAATCATTCCCTCATTTAATCGCCCACATTTCTTAGCCTCAAATTTTGTGATGATGTGGTGAATTTTATCTAAGTTATATTAAGAAAAAGTGTTTTTAATAAGAAGTGCAGGAACTGGGTATGTTTAGCTTAAGAGAAAGAAGGACTAGGGGAGACATGATTGCAGTCTTCCAATATCTCAGGGGTTGCCACAAAGAAGAGGGAGTCAAACTATTCTCCAAGGCACCTGAGGGTAGAACAAGAAGCAATGGGTGGAAACTAATCAAGGAGAGAAGCAACTTAGAACTGAGGAGAAATTTCCTGACAGTTAGAACAATTACTCAGTGGAACAGCAGTTGCCTCCAGAAGTTGTGAATGCCCCAACACTGGAAGTCTTTAAGAAGATGTTGGATAGCCATTTGTCTGGAACGGTATAGGGTTTCCTGCCTAGGCAGGGGGTTGGACTAGAAGACCTCCAAGGTCCCTTCCAACTCTGCTATTGTATTGTATTGTATTGTTGCAGTTATGTATTCCTTTATTAGTATTATATAAGTAAATATATAAATCAAGAGTATAAGGGCTTTAGAAATTCAATATTTTGCTCAAGTTTTTCCTGCCTTCATTCCTTCCATCTTTCGTTTCATTTTCTCCTGTTCTTGTAGTGGGAGCATTGTTAACTTAGTTGGTATTTTAGAACATGTGATGTGAAATTGCAAAAGGACCACACAAAATCACCCGGGGGAAAAAAAGCAACCAATATATAAAATCTCTACAATTGCCAAGTTCCAAACCAAATGAATAAGGGGCAACTCACAGGCGTCCAATATGTTTTGGTTCCAACTTTGACCCTTGGATGTGTTTGTATAATTTAACGGTGAATTTCAAATTGGGCCTCGCGACCTGCTCTGCCCTATTAACTAAGGTTTCTTCAAAACAACATGGTAAATTGTGGTAAATCTTATCTAAATTAAGAAGTTGTGAATGCCCCAACACTGGAAGACTTTAAGAAGATGTTGGATAGCTCTTTGTCTGAAATGGTATAGGGTTTCCTGCCTAGGCAGGGGGTTGGACAAGAAGACCTCCAAGGTCCCTTCCAACTCTGCTATTGTATTGTATTGTATTAAAATCAGGAAAAAGTGAAACCAGAACCAAAGCGCCATTTCTAGGCTTAACTCATGGAGTAACTCACTTCTAGAACTATAAAATGGAAGCAAAGAGAAAAAGAAGATGAATTGTTGCCCTCTAGTCCAGATTCAATAGTCCTAAATTTAATCTAAATTAAATCAGGATGACTGATTGGTGTTTAAGATGTGAGACCACAGCCAAAATTCTATTCTGATACCAATTTATCTATTCGCATTTCGCATTCTTTCAAACTGTTAAATGGGCACCCATATTACCTAGTCCTAAAATTTAATGATTATGCATTAAATTTTATATAAATTGAGCTCAGAAAAAAATAGCATATTTAAAATCACAAAGTCCCATTTCTGGGCTAGGACTCACTGTTGGAGTTAAACTACTTGTCAAAGTACAGGACAGAAGCAATGAGAAAAATATCATTTATTGCAATTTAGTCCAGATTGAATAGTCCTAAATTAATCCAAATTGAATCAGGACAAATAGTTGGTGTTTTAGATATGAAAAAAGAAAAAAACAGTCAAAGTTCTATTGTGGACTGAGACTGATTGATTGATTGATTGATTGATTGATTGATTGATTGACACTACTCATTCCCAAAGCACCATATCTCATTTCACCATTCATATTACTTTGAGGATAGGAACACTTCAATCAAAGACCAATTTCTGGACTAGGACTGACTGATGGATGAAACCTACATTCTTATAAACTGGTTTGAGTTTCCACGTGAAACCCAGATGCAAATGAGGTCACTGAGCTGTTTCTCCTTTAAATAATCACAATCACATCAAGGAGACTACCAGACCCAAAGGTATCATCTCCGTAAAGAAAGGGTGGACTTCTCACTGCCCAATGGATCTTGCCATTCTTCTTCTTTGCTTAGTAGCCACTCCAACGTGTGAGTATATTCCAGATGGACCTGAACAATGAGCAAAACAAAAGCAGAGTTGTGTACTAATTCCTGCTTTGTCATTTGTTTAGATGTCCACTCTTCTGTTCCAACTTGTGGAATCTGGGCCAGGAATAGTTAGCCCTGGAGGATCCTTCAGATTAACGTGCAAAGTGACGGGTGATTCCATCAAAAATTTGTACTGGGAGTGGATCCGCCAGGCTCCAGGAAAAGGATTGGAATGGGTGGGTCCAGATAGACTGGTCTAATAATAATTGGAGGACATACTATGCCTCATCCCTCCAAAGCCGAACCACCTTGACAGCAGATGCCTCTCGCAATGAATACTATTTGACCATGAGTTCCCTGACAGCTGCAGACTCAGCCACATATTACTGTGCACGAAATCCACAGTGAGAGAAAGCAAAGGAGGAAGTGTGAAAAACCTACTTGCTTCTCGGTCTTTGCTTGAAGATACTTTATGTTTTCTCATTCAGGGTTTGAGATAACGTTGTCCTTCTTGCAGACTACCATCTTCTTCAAAGGGGAACAAGTTATTCTTCTAACTGTCAAGCCATGTCTGGGTTGCCATACCTGATGGGAAGAGCAGTGGAAATAATTGTGGGATGGCTGTGGGAACAGCGTGGGCTCAGCGGATGGCTGCCCAGGTGCTCCCAATGGCTGCCTCTTTCTCCAGACCAGCATGCCCCATTTCTCAACAGCTGACTGGTGTCAACTGCAAAACAGCCAGAACAGCTGACTGGCGTCAACTGCAAAACAGCCAGAACAGCTGACTGGCATCAACTGCAAAACAGCCAGAACAGCTGACTGGCGTCAACTGCAAAACAGCCAGAACAGCTGACTGGCGCCAACTGCAAAACAGCCAGAACAGCTGACTGGTGTCAACTGCAAAGCAGCCGGAACAGCTGACTGGCGTCAACTGCAAAGCAGCTAGAACAGCTGATTGGCACCAGTTACATCAAAGCAGACCTTGAGGAATGAAGGAAAGAGGACTGTGCACTGCCAGATGCTGGCTATGGGGGTAGGCTGGGCCATGGGTGTCGGTTATGGCTATTTACAGCCCTGGGGGCAATAGCTCCCAGTGCTGGACTTTGCATCTATCAGGACTTATTCATGCCAGACCTCGGCCATTAAACCTTTATCTGCTGGTTTGTGTCTGTGTTGTTTGAACGCTTGTTTGGTTCTGCGTTCCCCTTGGCTGGGCTACAGATGGGTGAGACAACTGGGAGTAGAGGGACTTCAGAGCTGCTGCTCCTCTTCAGAACAGCACATAGTATGCTATTCGCTTCTTACTTTTCCCATTCTTTTTTTTTTCATTTTCTCGTATTGCGCAAGATGGCAGCAGTGTCTAACAAATGGACACTCTGCACTTTGCAAAAATAAACCAGCTGTGGTTTCAACTGTCAGCCCGATGGTTTCCTCTGCTGCTTCTGAACTATCCCTCAACAGGTCCCTGAAGACTTTCCTTCCCCAAGAGACTTTCTATAACTCTTTTCTATAAGCTCTGAGACACAGTTATCTTCCTTTTTCATTTTCAGACCAAGCTTGATACACTTAAAACAGTTCCTCTTTCTTGGTTCACTGCCTGCCCTCTTTATCCATTCATAACGAAGGTTGGGGATGAAAAAAAGAGGCAGAAAAAATATATTTGCATGGAAGAATACAGGCATGTGTATTGGGGAACATTTACACAGAGAATGCCAATGCTGAAGGGAGAGAAAGGAAGGGATGGGAAAGAAAGAGAAGGGAGGGGAGGGGAAGAATGGAGGGAGAAATAAATAGAATAAATAGATAGATAGATAGATGATAGGTAGATAGATGGATAGATGAGGATAGATAGGATGATGGATGAGGATAGATAGAAAGAAAGAAAGAAAGAAAGAAAGAAAGAAAGAAAAGAAAGAAGAAAGGAGGAGAGGAAGGGACAGGAAGGGAAGGAAGGAGGAGGTAGGAGGGAGGGAGAGGGAGAGAGAAAGAAAGAAAAAAGAAAGGAAGGAAGGAAGAAAGAAAGAAAGAAAGGAAGAAAGAAAAGAAAGAAAGAAGAAAGAAAGGAAAAAATGAATGAATGAAAGAAAGAAAGAAAAAGGGAGGAGGAGGAGGGAAGGGACAGGAAAGGAAGGGGGAGAAAGAGAGAAAGAAGGAAAGGAAGGAAGGAAAGAAGGAAGTGGATGAGGAAGAAAGGGAAGAGAAAGGAAGAGATGGGAAGGAAAGGAAAGGAAAGATCAATGCTTGAAAAGAAAGGGGAGGTGAAGGGAGGAATGGGAAGGAAAATGAAGAAAAGGGAAGGGGTGAGAGAAAGATAGGGTAGGGAAGGGAAGGGAAGGGAAGGGAAAATCTACCAATCCTATTTTCTATGCAGAGGAAGGGAAATGGTTGTTCTGCTATTTACATTTCCATTATGCAAAATACTAGAGCAATAGATACTAGTTATCGGCCAGCTCTAACATTCCCCAGGAGCTCAGATGGTGCATCAAGTTGAACTTTCAAGATACGACTTTCCATCTTACGAAAGCAACCTTAAACATATTTCTTAAGGATTTTTTTTTTTTTTAAAATGTAATTTGGGGATTTTTAAGCCTCTCTTCAAGGAAGGATGAAGACACTCTAGAAGGTCAAAGTGGCCTGTGTCTCTTTTATGCTGATAGTCTGCCTGGCTCCTCGCTATACATCAGCGGCCCTGCCTGAACTCCTTGAGCTGATCTCATCGGTGGCAATTGAGACCCCCAACCTTATAGTGATGGGGGATTTCAATCTGCCGTCGATGGGAGAAGCGTCCGAGGGGGTTCGGGAGTTCATGGCTTCCATGACAGCCATGGACCTGACCCAGTTAATTCAGGGCCCTACTCACGAGGGAGGCCACACGCTGGACCTTGTTTTTGTCTCAGGCCGGTGGATGAGTGATCAGGGAATAGGGGACTTAGCTATTACTCCCCTGTCATGGTCGGATCACTATCTTCTCCGGCTGGACTTCCCTGGTGCTACCCCACACCGCGAGGAGGCGGAACCGGAAGGTATTAGATGGTTCCGCCCCAAGCGCCTGTTGGAACCAGATAGGTTCCAGACGGAGCTTGGGCCACCTCCTGTGGATTTGACCCGCCCCCGAGTGGAGGACCTGGTAGACGCATGGAATAGTGCGACTACCGGGGCCCTGGACCGGGTGGCGCCTTTGCGGCCTCTCCTGCGGCGACGAACCACCCTGGCTCCCTGGTTTACCGAGGAGCTAAGGGTGATGAAATGCCAAAGGAGACGCCTAGAGAGTCGTTGGAGATCCTCTCGTTCCGAATTTGACCGAGCACAGGCACGAGCCTACTTGAGGACGTACCTTGTGGCATTAAGAGCGGCCAAACGTCAACATTGCGCCGCCCTTATTGCGTCTGCAGATAACCGCCCTGCCGCCTTGTTTCGGGTGACTCGCTCCCTCTTGTTTGAGAGGCCGCGGGAAGCCCCTTTACAGGGTAGAGCAGAGGAGTTTGGGAAATATCTACATGACAAAGTCGCTCAAATCCGGACGGGATGGACCCCCTTCAGTGGTTCAGTAGAGACGCCCGTGGCGAGTCTTGAGGGTCCGCTTTGGGAGGAGTTTGATTCGGTTGCCATCGAGGATTTGGACAGGTTGCGTGGACGTCTGCGACCCACCACATGTTTATTAGACCCGTGTCCCTCCTGGCTTGTACTGGCATCCTGGGAGGTTACACGTGACTGGCTCCTGGTCCTGGTGAACACTTCGTTGGGTGAGGGGTCTCTACCAGCCGCCTTGAAAGAGGCGGTGGTGAGACCCCTGCTCAAGAAGTCTTCCCTGGACCCGACGGACCTAGTCAATTACCGTCCAGTCTCCAACCTTCCTTTTTTAGCGAAGGTTGTAGAGAGTGTGGTGGCACAGCAGTTCCCACGCCACCTGGAGGAAAATGATTATCTAGACCCGCGCCAGTCCGGCTTCCGACCCGGGCACAGCACGGAGACGGCCTTGGTCGCATTGGTGGATGATCTCTGGCGGGCCAGAGATAGGGGTTGTTCCTCTATCCTGGTCCTATTAGACCTCTCGGCGGCTTTCGATACCATCGACCATGGTATCCTGTTGCACCGGCTGGAGGGGTTGGGAGTCAGGGGCACCGTGTTACGGTGGTTTGGCTCCTACCTCACTGACCGGACGCAACGTGTGTTGGCAGGGGAGCAGAGATCGACCCGGAGGCCTCTCACATGTGGAGTGCCACAGGGTTCGGTGCTCTCGCCTCTCCTGTTCAACACATACATGAAACCGCTGGGCGAGATCATCCGTGGTTTTGGGGTGGGATATCATCTGTATGCTGATGACACTCAGCTATACATCTCCACCCCAAACCACCCCAATGAGGCCATCGAAGTGATGTCCCGGTGTTTGGAGGCCGTACGGATCTGGATGGATGGCAACCGACTGAAACTCAACCCTTCCAAGACGGAGTGGCTGTGGCTTCCGGCCCCCGGTTCAACCAGGTGTTTCCATCTCTGGCCATTGGGGGCGTGCAATTAGCCCCTATGGAACAGGTGCGCAATTTGGGCGTCCTCCTGGATGCCCGGCTGTCCATGGATGACCATGTAACAGCCGTGGCAAGGGGGGCGTTCCATCAGGTTCGCCTGATGCGCCAATTGCGCCCCTTATTGGACCGGGATGCCCTACGCACAGTCACCCATGCGCTAGTGACGTCTCGCCTGGACTACTGCAATGCTCTCTACATGGGGCTTCCTTTGAGATGCACTCGGAGACTACAGTTGGTCCAGAACGCGGCCCGCGCGGGTGATCATGGGGAGGACTAGATTCTCCCCTGTAACACCTCTCCTGCGCGAGCTGCACTGGCTTCCTGTGGTCTTCCGAGTGCGTTTCAAGGTCTTGATTATGATCTTTAAAGCGCTCCATGGCACAGGGCCTAGTTACATGCAGGATCGCATCCTGCCCCACACATCCCTACGACCTATCCGCTCTCACAGAGAGGGACTTCTCCGGGTGCCGACCGCCAAACAGTGTCGGGGGGCGACACCCAGGAGCAGAGCCTTCTCTGTGATGGGCCCAGCCCTGTGGAATGACCTCCCCCGGGACATCAGGATTACTTCCGATCTCCGCTCCTTCCGTGTACAACTGAAAACCCACCTCTTCCAACTATCTGGCCTGGCTCAACCGTAATTTTCTCGCACCCCTCCTGACTGTCTGTTTTTTAATATTTGAAGTTGGATTGTACTTGGGGTTTTGTAATTAGGGTATTTTAATGGTTTTTAATTGTCTATGTATTGTATCTTTTAACCTCCTCCGAACATGTGTGTCTTTGTACTTACTTATGTCATGGATTTATGTAAATGTTATATGTTTTTAACTCCATTGTACGCCGCCCCGAGTCCTTTTCGGAAAGGGAGCGGCTAATAAATTTAAATTATTATTATTATTATTATTATGCTGAGGGCTATGTAAATTCGGGGACAACTTCCTGTTCCATGGAACCATATCATCCCGCTCTCCTGCTGCCCTCAACATCTTGAAGGTTGAGGGTTGTCTGAGTGTTTTCCCATCAGTAAAGAAACGTGCAACTTTGGAGCAAGCAAAAATGACACTCTGGCTAAAACTCATGTCCTTGTTCGTTGTCCTCGAAGGTATCATTTTCCCCTCCAAAGAGAGAGGTTATCCTTCAATGTCTTGTGTTATCTGCAGGAGGTCTTATTAAACAATGTATTTTTTTCCCCAGGTGTCCAATCTGAGGCCCAATTAATGGAATCTGGAGGGGATGTGAGAGGAACTGGAGAGTCCCTCCGTCTATCCTGCCAAGCCTCTGGATTTTACTTTGGTGGCGCCAACATGGGCTGGGCGAGACAGGCTCCGGGGAAAGGACTGGAATGGGTGGCATTCATATACACTGACTCCACTGGGATATTCTATTCAGACAAAGTGAAGGGATGCTTCACTATCTCCAGGGACAATGCCAAAAGACAGCTGTATCTACAAATGAACAGCCTCAAAGTGGAGGACACAGCTGTCTATTACTGTGCAAGAAACACAGTAAAAGCAAAACAAAAACTTTCCACATCTGAGAGAATTATTTTTCTGAGTTCACTCAATAACCAGAGCTTGAACTGGTACATCGCTGTTGTGAAGAATCACACAAAAGCATCATAAATATTGATTTCTCTAAAAAAAAAAGATCTAATTTGGAACTTTTGCAAAATAACATTTTCCTTCCTCTCTTCAAAATCTGCATCCCTTTGTATATCATAAGAGCATGTTTGGTCCTGTGGTTAAAGGCACTAGGCTAGAAGGGTGCTGAGTTCCGGTCCTGACTTAGCATGAAAGGCAGGAGGCTGATTTTGGGCTAACTCTCCTCACAGAATTGTTGTTGTTGTTGTGGGGAAAAGAGGAGGGAGGAAGCATGTTGGATATGTTCATTGCATTGAGTGTTTTGCAAAAAAAAACCATAAAGACAAGATATAAATCAATCAAGATTTATCAATCAAGAAGCAACTTAGAACTGAGGAGAAACTTCCTGACAGTTAGAACAGTTAATCAGTGGAACAGAAGTTGCCTCCAGAAGTTGTGAATGCTCCAACACTGGAAGTCTTTAAGAAGATGTTGGATAGCCATTTGTCTGAAACGGTATAGGGTTTCCTTCCTAGGCAGGGGGTTGGACTAGAAGACCTCCAAGGTCCCTTCCAACTCTGCTATTGTATTGTATTGTACAAGAAAAGAAAAGTTTGAACACCTAATCATGATGGTTTTAGAATTTGCTAACCACTGAAATATCATTTTCATAATGGAGGCTCAATAATATCTGCAAGTTGAAAGCAGAGACTGATACTTTGATCCCCAAACGATGAAAATGCAATTTTGCATTGAAATGATTTATGACCTTAATGTCAATTCTGAAGCTGGCCATTTTTGGGACTTCAATGTTGCCACACTGGAGCTGAGGGATAGGGAGGGCGGAGTAGAGACAGCTGGAGGTTTTCTAGCCAAAACAAAATAGTTTCTCCTGTGAACCAAGGACATTCCAACATTTGGCTGGAGAGAGGAGGAGGAGGAGAGAGGTAACCAGGCAACCGGCCAGCACCTAGATTGGAAAATGTGACTTCTTATTTGGGGGAAAGGGAAACTTTCACTTTTTTAATTAGGTGAAAACGGCGGAAATTCTCAGAGTCGGTTTTCTCCAATCTGCGCCAATACAATATCACCCAATAAAACGGTTCTTTGAGGAATCCACCTGCCTCGGAGTTCTGTTTGCTATGGGTACTTGGAACGCTGACACTTAAATTTTCAAGCTATCAGTTTACATCTTCCAAAATCAACCTGCTGTTTGAGGATTCAAAAATTGATTCTTGACCGACGTTGAGATTTTTTTTCCCCTCAGCCTTTGAAAAGCATGTCTGCAAGGAGGTTGAAGCAACTTTGTAAGCCTGTAGCTCTTTTATCCTGAGGGCTATGCAAATTCAGTGACAGCTACCTGTTGAAGGGATCCATATCATCTTTGTTTCCTGCTACGCCCCCAAAATATAAATGTTGAGTGTTTATCTGGATGATTTCCCATCAGTATTAACCACCCGATCTGCTCAGTGAGCAAAAATGACATTGTGGCTAAATCTCCTGTCCTTGCTAATAGTCCTCAGAGGTATAATTTTCACCACCAATCAAATGGGTTATCCCTCTCTTTTTTTGCATTTACCTGCAGGAGCTCTTGTTTAACAGACTTTCTTTTTAGGTGTCCAATCAGCGATCCAGTTGGTGGAGTCTGGAGGGTCTGTGAGAAGACCTGGAGAGGCCCTCCATCTCACCTGCCAAGCCTCTGGATTCACCTTCCATGGCTTCCACATGGTCTGGGTGAGACAGGATCCAGTGAAAGGACTGGAATGGGTGTCATGGCTGCGTTATGATGGATTAGAACTCTACTACTCAAAGAAAGTGAAGGGACGCTTCACCATCTCCATGGACACTGCCAAAACTCAGCTGTATCTTCAAATGAACCACCTCAAACCAGAGGACACAGCAGTCTATTACTGTGCAAGAGGCACAGTGAGAGGAAGTATATCTGGAGCAAAGAAAAAACGGCCCATTTCACAAAAGACCTCTGTGAATTTCTTTGAACCTTAGAACACTTACAGTGAGAAGTTTACTTTCCTTAGTCATCTTGCAGAGTAGGGGGGCATCATTCTCACACTGAGGTCGGAGCGGGGAGGGCATAGAAATAAAACCACAGTGAAAAAACAAGGTCTCATTTCCTAGGCAGAACCTTTCTATTTGGTACGCTTAAAAAAAATAATCACTGAATGTATCTCCAGAGACAACAGTCAGCTTCATAAAGTTCAGATCAGATGAGTCTTGCTAAATGTAAATCTCTGAATGTATGAAAAGAAGAAAATGTCATATTCGTTCTTGGCCTATGAAAGAGAGAGAGTCCAATATGAAGTTATGATGTGATTAATTTGATGCTGATTTTGCAACTTGATGGAACACAAATTCTATGCCTTACAATTGTGATTTATGTCTTAGTTTGCATGCAGTTACTGTGTTTCCCCCAAAATAAGATAGGGTTTTATTTTATTTTTACCCCCCAAAATAAGTGCTTGGCCTTATTTTCGGGGAGGTCTTATTATTTTTGAGGTGCAGGAGGCGGCGAGCTTGGTCACCTCATGTCTGCTGCTGTGTTGCAATATTTTCAGGGAGGGCTTATTTTCGGGCGAGGGCTTATTTTAGTGCATGCGCTCAAAAGCTTGATTGGGCTTATTATCCAGGGCGGTCTTCTTTTCAGGGAAACAGGGCATTATGAGATTCTTCAAAACGTAACCTGGTTAAGAAAACAACTCAGACCTGCCATTTGAACTAGATGTACCAATAGATTTAACACTTTCAGATTCTGTCTCTAACATGTCTGTTTCAAAAATTATCACTCCACAATTTCGCTGTGCTACTTAGAACCATTTACCTTTACTTGAAGTAAAGCCCTTTGTTTGCACAATTAATTTAAAAGGAAATCTGTCCTCAATTGTTTCTACCCATCCATTTTCATTTGGCAAAAAGGACATTGCTTGGGTATCTTTCGTTAGGGAGTGTTGGCTGGCAGTGCCAGGTCCAAATCCAGAGATGAGACAATGAGATCCAATCAACTCCAATTCTTTATTGGCTTCCATCTAATAGACAGAATCTTGCCAAACTAAAGTTATAAATGTATAAGGTTCAGGTTTTGCTACATGGATAAAAGGAAGGGATGCTTCTCCATCTCCAAAAAAGCAATTCTAGTAGCAATACAATACAATACAATACAATACAATACAATACAATACAATACAATACAATACAATACAATACAATAGCAGAGTTGGAAGGGACCTTGGAGGTCTTCTAGTCCAACCTCTTGCCTAGGCAGGAAACCTTATACCATTTCAGACAAATGGCTATCCAACATCTTCTTAAAGACTTCCAGTGTTGGGCATTCACAACTTCTGGAGGCAACTTCTGTTCCACTGATTAATGGTTCTAACTGTCAGGATGTTTCTCCTCAGTTCTAAGTTGCTTCTCTCAAATGAACAACATCAAAATCAGAGGACACCAATGATTATTTAACAGTTTCTGAAAATCACAGGTGTAACGTCTGTGAAAAGAAATCTATAGCCAAATACTCTGAAGGGTTATTTTATCTGAGATGTAAATTGAGACCCAATTTCCCCTTTAAAGGAGTCCGATGGTGTCCGCTTATGGGGCCGCCATCTTGTTTGTTGCTTCTGCCCATGCACAACTGAAGAGGTTGTGTTACATCTGGCTTTGCTGACTCCATTGTAAATCTCTCTCCATTGTAAATCTATCTGACTGGTCCTAGAAGTGAACCTCATTTGAAAACCACGTGTGAAATCTATGTGCAAAGAAATATATCAGAAAAACAATGAGGAGACTTTTTTAAAACTAGTGATATGTAAATCAAAGCACAATGTCCCCTTTAAAAGAGGCAGTTGGTTTTCCTTTGCAAGCTACACCCACAACATTTGGGCACATCTCCTAATCTTTTACCATCCATCAGTTCCCATCAGTTCCTTTAGAGGGAGCAAAAATGATCCTGTGGCTAAACTTGGTGTCCTTTCTAGCATCTCTCGGAGGTAATTCCATCCTCTATATTTAGGTTCTTCATATCTCAATTACCGTATGCATGAGAGATCACCGAAACTTCTTTCATTTTAGGTGTCCATTCTCAGGCCCAGTTGGTGGAGTCTGGAGGGGATGTGAGAAGACCTGGAGAGTCCCTCCGTCTCTCCTGCCAAGGTTCTGGCTTCATTTTCGGGAATTATGGAATGAACTGGCTTAGACAGGCTCCGGGAAAAAACCTGGAATGGCTATCACATATCTTCGCTGATTCCCGTGAAACATTCTACTCAAACAAAGTGAAGGGACGCTTCACCATCTCCAAGGACAATGCCAAAAGCCAGCTATATTTCCAAATGAACAACCTGAAACCAGACGATACGGCTATCTATTATTGTACAAGACACACAGTGACAGGAACAAAAGCAAAAACTGCCTATTCACATAACAGCTGTGAGAATTTCTTGGAAACCCTTAGAATTCTAATTATATAGTACAAACGTCTTTTGGTCATCTTTGCAGCTGCCAAAAAGCCAACACTGTTCTAGGCTGCATCAACAGAGGGATAGAATCAAGATCACGTGAAGTGTTAATACCACTTTATAATGCCTTGGTAAGGCCACATTTGGAGTACGGCATTCAGTTTTGGTCGCCACGATGTAAAAAAGATATTGGAACTCTGGAAAGAGTACAGAGAAGAGCAAGAAAGATGATTAAGGTACTGGAGGCTAAAACATATGAAGAACGGTTGCAAGAATTGGGTATGTCCAGTTCAATGAAAAGAAGGACTAGGGGAGACATGATATTAGTGTTCTAATATCTCAGGGGTCGCCACAAAGAAGAGGGAGTCAAACTATTCTCCAAAACACCTGAGGGCAGAACAAGAAGCAATGGAATCTAATCAAGGAGAGAAGCAACTTAGTACTGAGGAAAAACTTCCTGACAGTTAGAACAATTAATCATTGGAACAGTTTGCCTCCAGAAGCTGTGAATGCCCCAACACTGGAAGTCTTTAAGAAGATGTTGGATAGCCAATTGTCTGAAATGATGTGGGGTTTCCTGCCTAGGCAAGGGGTTGGACTAGAAGACCTCCAAGGTCCCTTCCAACTCTGCTATTGTATTGCATTGACACTGGGGGGTGCTATTCTCACACCGATGCCAGGGAGGGCATGGAAATTAAACCCCTCTGTGGAAATAATATCTCATTTCCAAGTCAGAGCGTTTCCATCTGATATAGCAATAGCACTGAGAATTATATACTGCTTCACAGTGCTTTACAGCCCTCTCTAAGCACTTTTACAGATTCCGCATATTGCCCCTAACAATCTGGGTCCTCCTTTTACCAACTTTGGAAGGATGGAAGGCTGAGTCAACCTTGAACCTGGTGGAAATTAAGGCCAAGTGCTTATTTTGGAGGACAAAAGAAAATAAGACCCTGTCTTATTTTGGGAGAAACACAGTGTCTTTTATCTAATGTATAGTAAAGCCCTTTTGCTTGCACAATAAATTTCAAAGGAAATCTCTCCCCAATTGTTTCTACCCATTCCATGTGATCCAAGCAAGAAGGATGCACTCTTGGTACCTTTGAATAGGGAGTATTGGCTGGCAATGCCAGTCCCATGCCCAGAGATGTGATTGTGACATGCAATCAAGTCCATTTTTTAAAAAAAATCGTTCCACCTAATAGATGGAATTTTGCAGACTAAAGCTATATCTTCCCAAGCTTACGATGTCACTACGTGGAAAAAGGGAAGGGATGCTTCACTACCTCCAAACACCAATCCGATTAGCAAATTAACAACTTGAAACAAGAGAACCCTGTAAATTATGTAACAGTTTTTGAAAATCACACGTATAAAGCCTTTGCAAAGAAATCTGCAACCTAATGATCGGCTGGGTTCTTTTAGTCCAAGAGATATGCAAATTGAGGCACAATCTTCCCTTTAAATGGGCCATGTGATATCTGTTTTCAGGCTACAGTCACCCACAGAAAGTTTGAGACCTTTTCCTGATCGCTCCATTATTAGCGGGAGCAAAAATGATCCTGTGGCTAAAGCTGGTGTCCTTTCTAGCAGTCCTCAGAGGTATTTCTTTCCTACCTAAGGGAAAGGGTTTCTTTCCCTTTTCATTCTTGTATGCAAGAGAGCTTTACAATACAATAGCAGAGTTGGAAGGGACCTTGGAGATCTTCTAGTCCAACCCCCTGCCTAGGCAGGACACCCTATACCGTTTCAGACAAATAGCTATCCAACATCTTCTTAAAGACTTCCAGTGTTGGGGCATTCACAACTTCCGGAGGCAACTTCTGTTCCACTGATTAATTGTTCTAACTGTCAGGAATTTTCTCCTCAGTTCTAAGTTGCTTCTCTCCTTGATTAGTTTCCACCCATCGCTTCTTGTTCTACCCTCAGGTGCCTTGGAGAATAGTTTGACTCCCTCTTCTTTGTGGCAACCCCTGAGATATTGGAACAATGCTATCATGTCTCACTGCAATTCCCTTTATTTAAGGTGTCCAATCGCAGGCGAAGTTGGTGGAGTCTGGAGGGGATGTAAGAAGACTTGAGCAGTCCCTCCGTCTCTCCTGCCAAGGCTCCGGCATCAGCTTTAGTGGCTCTTCCATGAACTGGGTGAGACAGGCTCCTGGGAAAGGAATGGAATGGGTGGCATACATAAATGCCCCTTCCAGTGCTCTTCACTACTCAAACAAAGTGAAGGGGCGCTTCACCATCTCCAGGGACAATGCCAAAAGCCAGCTGTATCTGCAAATGAACAGCCTCAAACCAGAGGACATGGCAGTCTATTATTGTACGGGATACACACAGTGAGAGGAAGTGGGTCTGAAACTTGTCAAAACTCAACCACTCATCAGAGCATCTATGTAAGTCCATTCAGCCTCCGTATAAGGGTGATTTTTTTAATGAGAGGAGTCTGAGAAAGCAGCCTGGTTGTCAAAAGGAGGAAAGAGCCTTTCTTAATATTAGCTGTTTGGGGGATGTTATCCAATTGAAAGGGAGGAAATCAGAAAATCTGAGCAGAGAAAATATACTGCATTGTCAATGAGAGAATGACAGAGAGAAAAAGGAGAACCCCTGAAAGAAAGCAATGACAAAGTGCTCGTACGTTCTGCTGTGAAAAGAATCTTTAGTGCTACAAAATTGTATTCCTAAATTGGCACTCTTCATTCTTTTATTGGGATGGGAGTTTTATGCTTTTTTTTCTTTCTTTCTTGAGACTCTGACGTTCTGGCCGTTTGTCTTTGTGTGAACGTACCAGTTATTTCTCTCTTTCTACACACACAGACAAACACACAAAGAGAGAGAGAGAGAGAGAGGGAGGGAGGGAGGGAGGGAGGGAGAGGGAGAGAGATATTGACTTCCAAAAGGCAGAAATGGCAAAGAGTTCTGCTCTCAAAAAATATGTAGCGATACAAAATTGTATTTCTTAATTAGCACTCTATTCTTTTCTTCAGTCATGTAAAAGTGATCTGGGAAGCTTCACAAATCAAGCAAATAAGTAAAAATACAAATCAATAATATAAGGACTATAGAAATGTAAAATTTTGCTGGAGTTTTTCTTTTCTTTTCTTTCTTTTCTTTCTTTTCTTTCTTTTCTTTCTTTTCTTTCTTTTCTTTCTTTTCTTTCTTTTCTTTCTTTTCTTTCTTTTCTTTCTTTTCTTTTCTTTCTTTTCTTTTTTCCTTTCCTTTCCTTTTTCTCCTGTTCTTATAGTTTGACCATTGTTAACTGACTTGCTATGTTCATTCATTCATTCTTTCTCTTTCTTTCCTTCGTTTTCCTTTCCTTTCCTTTGATTTCCTTTCCTGCTATTCTTATGGCTTAACCATCTTTCTTTCATTCATTATTTCATTATTTCTTTCTTTCTCTTCCTTTTTCTCTTCCTTTCTTTTCCTTTCCTTTCCTACTATTCTTATGATTTAACCATCTTTCTTTCTTTCCTTCATTCATTTTTTTCCTTTCTTCCTTCATTCTTTCATTCTTTCTTTCTTTCTTTCTCTTCCTTTTTCTCTTCCTTTCTTTTCCTTTCCTTTCCTACTATTCTTATGATTTAACCATCTTTCTTTCTTTCCTTCATTCATTTTTTCCTTCCTTCCTTCATTCATTCTTTCTTTCTTTCTCTTCCTTTTCTCTTCTTCCTTTCCTTTCCTTTCCTGCTATTCTTATGGTTAAACCATTGTTGACAGACTTGGTACACAAAATCACCAGGGGGGAAAAAGCAATCCATTCATCAAATGTGTACAATTGCTGAGTTAAAAACCAAACTAATAAAGAAGACATCACAGGATTCCAATATGATTTTTGGTTCCAAATTGAATGTGTTCGTATAATTCAACAGTGAATTTTAAATTGTGCCTCATGGCCTACTCTGCCCTGTTGAATTAGGTTTCCTCAAAATAAGATGGTCAGAGTAATAATTGTAGAGAAAATATTCTGAATTTCGAAGTACCCCCTTTTTAATGTTTGGTCTCTAACATGTCTGATTAAAGTATTTTCAACACGTGATTTCTTTCTCCAACCTAAAAATCTTTTTTTTTTTTTTTAATAAATAAGGAGGTTCTGTCGGAACTGACTTTGCTTTACTTACTCCATTGTAAATCTGCCTTTTTATCTACGTAGTGACAATGAAACACCTGATGGACTGAACCTCATTTGAAAACCATGTGTGAAATCGATGTACAAAGAAATACAGTATACAGGTACTTGCAATGAGGAGGTTCTTTTATGCTAGTGATATGTAAATTGAGGCACAATTTTCCCTTTAAAATAGGCAGTTGGTTTTGCTTTTCAGGCTACACCCATCAACACAAAGTTTGTGCACTTTCCCAAATCCTTTGCCGTCAATTCCTCTGCAATCATTAGAAGTAGCTGAAATGATGCTTTGGTTAATCTCAGTGTCCTTACTAGCAGTCCTCATAGGTAATTGCTTCCTCCCTATCCAGTTTTTTTCCCCATTTTAATTCTTGTCTACAGGAAAGCTTACTGAAACTCCATTTATTTTAGGTGTCCATTCTCAGGCCCAGTTGGTGGAGTCTGGAGGGGATGTGAGAAGACCTGGAGAGTCCCTCAGCCTCTCCTGCCAAGCCTCTGGATTCACCTTCAGCGACTATGGGATGAACTGGGTGAGATATTTTCCTGGGAAAGGACTGGAATGGGTTAGCACGGACTTATACTGATTCCAGTAAAAAGTTCTACTCGGACAAAGTCAATGGACGCTTCGCCATCTCCAGGGACAATGCCAAAAGCCAGCTGTATCTGCAAATGAACAGCCTCAAAGCTGAAGACACGGCAGTCTACTACTGCATGAGACACACAGTGAGAGGAAATGAATCTGAAGCTAGACAAAAACCTTCAGAGCAGCTCTTCAACTGTGAGAGGAACCAAATCAAAAACTGCCCATTTCCTTAACAGCACTGATAATTTATTTGAAACCTTCGAATTCTAACTATGTGGTACATGCCTCCCTTGATCATCATGGACAACAGAAGGCATCTCAGAATAGGGCTGCATTTTTCACTGACAGGGTTGAGAAAGCTGCCTGTTTAACCAAGATGAGAAAGAGCTGATTTTGGTATTAGAAATGTGAGAGATGTTTTGCAACTGGAGAGGAGGAAAACCTGACCAAAGAGAATAAACTGAGGAAGAAAGGAGAGAGGGAGGGAGGGAGGGAGAGAGGGGGGAGAATGGCAAACAGTTCTGCTCTCAAAAAATATTCAGTGATACAAAATTGTATTCCTTAGGTAGCACCCTATTCTTTTCTTCAGCCATATAAAAGTGAGATAGGCAGCTGCACAAATCAAGCAAATAAGTGTATTTCAATAGTATAAGGACTGTAGAAATTTAACATTTTGCTGGATTTTTTCTTTCTTTTCTTTTATTCCTTCCTTCCTTTCTCTTCCTTTTTTCTTCCTTTTCTTTCCTACTATTCTTATGGTTTAACCATCTTTCATTCATTCATTCATTCATTCATTCATTCATTCTCTTTCTTTCCTTTATCTTCCTTTCCTTTGATTTCCTTTCCTTTCTTGCTAGTCTTATGGTTTAACCATCTTTCTTTCATTCATTATTTCATTCTTTCTTTCTCTTCCTTTTTTTCTTCCTTTCCTCTCTTTTCCTATCCTTTCCTACTATTCTTACGATTTAACCATCTTTCTTTCCTTCATTCATTTTTTTCATTCATTCATTCTTTCTTTCTTTCCTTCTCTTTCTTTTTTTCTTCTTCCTTTCCTTTCCTTTCCTGCTATTCTTATGGTTAAACCACTGTTGACAGACTTGGTATGTTAGAACATTGATGTAAAATTGCAGAATGACTACACAAAATCACCAGGGGGAAAAAAGCAATCGATTTATGAAATCTGTACAATTGCCAAATTAAAACCCAAACTAATAAGGAACACTTCACAGCATTCCAATATGATTTCTGGTTCCAACTTTGTGACTTGAATGTGCTTGTATAATTCAACAGTGAATTTCCAATTGTGCCTTATGGGCTGCTCTGCCATGTTGAATTAGGTTTCTTCAAAATAAGATGGTGAAGGGCGATAATTGTAGAAGAAATATTCCAAATTCAGATGTACCCTCTTCTTAATGTTTGGTCTCTAACATGTCTAATTAAAGAATTTTCAACACAATATTTATTTCTCCACCCAACCCCCTTTTCTTATAATAAGGAGGTTTTGATGGAACTGCCTTCCCTTTACTTATGTTGGAGGAAATGTCCATTTGGGTTCAGTTCCAAGTGGGGGAAAAGATACTGGAAACATGGAGGCTCTTTGGAAAGATGGTTTAATGGTGGACAGGATCACATGACTTGGAGCTCCTGGGCGAAAAGGGAAGAGATGCTGAGAGTCCCTGGGTTTTTTTGCCCTCTTTGGGCTTTGAACTTCCTGGGGCCCAGGAAGAGTATCCTGATTGGTTGCTCTCAGAGGTCATAGCTACCTCTGTAGGTTGTCTTTGTGTTAAGTTTGGTTGAAACTTGGGAGGTGGCGCAATGAAAGGCAATGAAATGGCTCGGTCTGAAGGGGTACATCTTTTTTATTTAGAATGGCTCAGGCCTTAATGGCCCATTGATAAAGGTAGGGGGGATATTAAGAGTTTCTGCCTCTCTGAGTTTCTACTTCTCTTTTTAGGAGAAATACTCAGCCCTTTTAATATTTCCTAAAATATCTCATTTTCCTAGGAGAGGGGTAGGTGCTAACCTCCTAAACTTTTGTTGGAAGGCAAAGGTTTCCTGGTTCGTTCCCAGCTGGGAGTCACCACTGACGCTTAAAAGAAGGTTTCGTGAAGACAGCCGCCTGGAAGTTATGAGCTTTATTGGAGAAAAAGGAACGGGAAGGATGAGACGCAGCTCTATCGTTCCCGGGTCTGCAGCACCATATACAGTTTGGTTTTTCCTTATATACAGTTTTTCTTGCCCCTGGCTATTGTGTAAACTTCACTGAGAATAAAGTTCTTTTATTCTGGATGATCGTTCTGATCTTGATTCTCTTGTCTTTGGGTTTCATTCGTCTGGTATCTCATCCTTGGGCTAATCCTATCATCAACCTGAGGAGGGTGTTTTCCTGTTTGGGGCGCTTATACAAAGATGTCTGTTTTATGTAAATGGTCATGGTGTTCGTGTTATCTTGTAATTGGTTTTTTTGTGTTTTGTCATCATTGCTAGATTCGGGGATTTCCCAACTCTATTACCCTTTTCCTAATCCCATTATCTTATTTCTTTTATGACCAAGTGTAACCTCTTCCTGGCTACGTGTGTGGTCTTTCTCTGGCTATGGCCCCTGGCTATGTGTTCATTAATTTGTTTCTGTGCATGCTCTCGGGGTTATTTCTGTTACCTTACTACACTTTCTCCAGTGTAAATTTGTCTTTTTATTTATTTATTATTTATTTATTAAACTAATTTATATGCCACACCCTCTCCACCAAGGGACTCGGGGCGGCGTACAATTTATTATACAACAAATAAATAACAAGGAGGAGAAATACAAAAAGCATTGTACAACACATAATAAATAAATAATCAATTAATTAAAAACAGCAAAATGCAAGTAAAAACTATTAAAATACCCAGAGTCAAACTAATTTACAATTTTATCCAGAGGGATTAGAAAATAGCTATAATTCAGGCCAGGCCGGCTAGTTGGAACAAGTGGGTCTTGAGTTTCGTGCGGAAGGAGCAGAGATCGGTTGTTGTCCTAATGTCGGGGGGGAGGTCATTCCAGAGGGCTGGGCCCATCACAGAGAAGGCCCTGCCCCTCGGCGCCGCCCTTTAGCATTGCTTGGTGGATGGCACCCGGAGAAGTCCCTCCCTGTGAGAGTGAATTGGTCACAGGGATGTATGGGGCAGGATACGATCCCGCAAGTAGCTAGGTCCTGTGCCATGGAGCGCTTTAAAGATGGTGATCAACACCTTGAAACGTTTTACCTATGTAGTGACAATAAAACACTTGATGGATGGCTCTTAAGACAACCTCATTTGAAAACCACTTGTGAAAAATATGTAGAAAGAAATACAGTCTACAAGTAATTGCAGTGAGGAGGTGCTTTTATCCCTAGTGATATGTAAATTGAGGCACAATTTACCCCGTAAAAGAGGCAGTTGGTTTTGCTTTTCAGGCTACACCCATCAACACAAAGTTTGTGCACTTTCCCACATCCTTTGCCGTCAATTCCTCTGCAATCATTAGGAGCAGCTGAAATGATGCTGTTTTTAATCTCAGTGTCCTTACTAGCAGGCCTCAGAGGTAATTGTTTCCTCCCTATCCAGTTTTGTTTTTTCCATTTTAATTCTTGTCTACAGGAAAGCTCATTGAAACTCCATTCATTTTAGGAATCCATTCTCAGGCCCAGTTGGTGGAGTCCGGAGGGGATGTGAGAAGACCCGGAGAGTCCCTCAGCCTCTCCTGTCAAGCCTCCGGATTCTCTTTCAGCGAGTATGGGATGCACTGGGTGAGACAGGCTCCTGGGAAAATACCGGAATGGCTTGCACACATTTATTATGATTCCAGTAAAACGTTCTACTCAGACAAAATGAAGGGGCGCTTCACCATCTCCAGGGACAATGCCAAAAGACAGATTTATCTGCAAATGAACAGCCTCAAAGCTGAAGACACATCAGTCTATTACTGTACTGGACGCACAGTGAGAGGAAGTGAATCTGCAGCAAAGCAAAAACTTCCCATTTCACACAGCAGAGAGAATTCAGAATTGTAGCATTGTGGTGCATGCCTCCCTTGGTCCTTTTGCCCACCAGGGGTCACTATTTTCACACTGATGTTGGGGTGGGGGAAGGACATGGAAGTCGAACCGAACAAATAGAGCTTTTACATGTCATATACTTGGAAATTCACTCAATTGGCCTCAAGGGAATGTCACGTCTCAAGAGACCACAGTTTCCTCCATAATGCCATGTTCTGAATAGAACGTGCTTTGATGACTATAGCTCTCTGAAATCTTTGCCAAGCAGAAAATGTCATATTCATTCTTGGACTAGTGAGAGAGTATTCGATATGAAGTTATGATGTGATTGCTTTAATGTTGACTTTGCAACTTGGTGGAAACCACCAATTCTCTGCCTTACAGAATATGATTTTTTGCCTTAATTCGTATGGTGTTAACTATCACTTTCTTCAAAGCATTTGAAAAAAAATATGATTTGAAACGTTTGAAAATTGATTAAGGAAACAATGGTTCCTGAATTCAAAGGTTGTAAGTTCTGTCTTTAACATATCTTTATTTTTTTTAAAAACAAAATCTTAGTCAATATTTTCTTTGAAAAACTTAGAATTCTAACCATATGGTACAAGCCTCTTTTGGTACTCTTGGACACCAGGGGGTGCTATTCTCACACCGATGCTTAGGCCGGGCATAGAAATTAAACCACTCTGTGGAAATAATATCTGACTTCCAAGGCAGAGGTTTTCCATCTGATATAGCAATAGCACTTATAATTATAGACTGATCCACAGTGCTTTACAATCCTCTTTAAGTGGTTTATAGAGTCAGTCTATTGCCCCCAATAATATGGGTCCTCCTTTTACCAACCTTGGAAAGATGGAAGATTGGGTCAACCTTGAGCCTGGCGAGATTCGAACTGCCAAATCGCAGGAAGGCAGCAGTAGGCAGAAGCAGCCTGCAGTACTGCATTCTAACCACTGTTAGAACCACCTCAGCTCAGAAAGTCGCCAAATTTGAGAGAAGAGAAGAGTGAGAGAAGAGAATGCCACTTCTCAAGAGACCACAATCTGTTTTTTAAAGCCATGTCTGAGTTCAGAACAGAATGTGCCTTGGTAAGGCCCAGTACTTGGTAAGGCCTAGTACTTGGTAAGGCCCAGTACTATTCAACATCTTCATCAATGATTTGGATGAGGGAATAAATGGGGAACTCATCAAATTTGCAGATGACACCAAGCTGGCAGGAATAGCCAACACTCCAGAAGATAGGCTTAAGATACAGAAGGATCTTGACAAACTTGAACATTGGGCACTATCTAATAAAATGAAATTCAATGGTGAAAAGAGTAAGGTTCTACATTTAGGCAACAAAAACGGAATGCACAGGTACAGTATAGGTGGTACCTTGCTCAACAGTAGTAACTGTGAAAGGGATCTTGGAGTTCTAGTGGACAACCATTTAAATATGAGCCAGCAGTGTGCAGCAGCTGCCAAAAAAGCCAACACAGTTCTAGGCTGCATCAACAGAGGGATAGAATCAAGATCACGTGAAGTGTTAATACCACTTTATCATGCCTTGGTAAGGCCACACTTGGAATACTGCATTCAGTTCTGGTCGCCACGATGTAAAAAAGATGTGGAGACTCTAGAAAGAGTGCAGAGAAGAGCAACAAAGATGATTAGGGGACTGGAGACTAAAACATATGAAGAACGGTTGCAGGAACTGGGTATGTTTAGCTTAAGAGAAAGAAGGACTAGGGGAGACATGATAGCATTGTTCCAATATCTCAGGGGTTGCCACAAAGAAGAGGGAGTCAAACTGTTCTCCA
>JAKRSK010007803.1:90000-275000 GCA_029891615.1 Natrix natrix natrix
CCTGTCGAGTTTCTTTCCATTTTAATTCTTGTATACAAAAACTTTACTCAACTTTCCGTTCATTGTAGGTGTCCGATCTCAGATCCAGTTGGTGGAGTCTGGAGGGGATGTGAGAAGGCCCGGAGAGTCCCTCCGTCTCTCCTGTCAAACCTCTGGATTCACCTTCAGGAACTATCACATGACCTGGGTGAGACAGGCTCCGGGGAAAGGACTGGAATATGTTGCTCACATCTATAGCGATGCCAGTAGAAAGTTCTACTCAGACCAAGTGAAGGGACGCTTCACCGTCTCCAGGGACAATACCCAGGGGGAGCTGTATCTGCAAATGAGCAGCTTCAAACTACAGGACACAGCTGTCTATTACTGTGCAAGAGACTTGCACAGTAAGAGGAAGTCAGGAAAAAACCTGCCCAATCCACAAAGCAGCTCTGCAAATTCCTTTGAAACTTTCTTAGAATGTGGCACAGGACTCCCTTGGTCACCTTGCATTCCAGAGGGCAGTAATTTCACACTGATGCCAGGGTGGAAGAGGGCATGGACATAAAACCACTGTGTCCAAATAATAACTTATTTCCAAGGCAGATCTTTTCCTCAATCTGGTAGGCTTAAAGATTCACCAAATGCACCTCAAGACAATATCGCTTCTCAAGAGACCACCTATATGATCTATGAAGCTATGTTGTTGTCAGTTGTGAACTTGTGTTCAACCCATCGCAACCCCATGGACAATGTTCCTTCAGGCATTCCTGTCCTCTACCATCCTCTGGAGTCCACTTAAGCTCACACTGACTGCTTCAGTGACTCCATCCAGCCACCTCCTTCTCTGCCATCCCTTTCTTCTTTTGCCCTCGGTCTTCTCCAGGGAGTCCTTCTTTCTCATTAGATAGCCAAAGTATTTGAGTTTCATCTTCAGGATCTGGCCTTCTAAAGAGAAGTATGGGTTTATCTCCTCTAAGACTGACCGGTTTGATCGATTTGCAGTCCAAGGGACTCACAGGCGTCTTCTCCAGCACCATGCCCTCCATTCTCCAGTGCTCAGCCTTTCTTATGATCCAACTTTCACAGCCATATATTGCAACTGGGAAAACCATAGCCTTGACTCTGCGCACTTTTGTTGGCAGGGTGATGTCTCTGCTTTTTAATATGCTGTCTAGATTTGCCATTGGTTTCCTCCCCAGGAGCAAGCCTCTTTTAATTTCTTGGCTGCAGTCCCCATCTGTGGTGACCTTGGAGCCCAGGAAAATAAAATCTGTCACTACTCCATTTCTTCCCCGTCTATTTGCCCAGAATTGAGTGGGCAAGATGCCATGATCTCAGTTGTCTTATTGTTGAGCTTTACACTTAATGTTGAGTATAAAGCTATATCTGAGTTCAAACAGATACAGGTAGCGCTCGACCTACGTTCTCTGTGGACATGGGCCTGGCATGACTAAATGCTGAAGGCGCATGGAACGCTGTTACCTTCCCACCAAAGGTGGTCCCTATTTTTTCTACTTGTATTTTTATATGCTTTCAAACTGCTAGGTTGGCAGAAGCTGGGACAAGTAACGGGAGCTCACTCCGTTATATAGTGCTAGAGATTCGAACCGCTGAACTGCCGACCTTTCTGATCAACAAGCTCAGTGTCTTAGCCGCTGAGCCGCCTAAACGTAGGTTTACCATACACTTTTAGTTTTGCCTGTAACGTTTCTTTTAAAATCATACTTCGTCCATGCTTTCTCTGCGTTATTTGGAACCACTTTCTTTAGCCTTTATCCAACTACCACAGTGGTTATTTGGTGGCATTTTTTAAAAAATTAGTGTTGGTGTTAGTATTACCGTCATGTTTATTATTATTATTTCAATTTGTATGGCTGCCCATGTTGGCAAATCAACACAGGACAAATAATGACTGTTAAAAATCACCTGTAAAATAGCACCCAAAAGAAAATGCCCTTGCCCTGCATTCAATTCCTTTCATTTTCTGCAACTGGCCATATGAACATGAAAAGAAATGTGCAAAATTTTTCTTGAATTCAGGTATTGATTGTCTCATGTTCTATCACTAAGGTGTCTCTTTCAACACCTCTATAGAATAGAATGGAATGGAATAGATTAGAATAGATTAGAATAGAATAGAATAGAATAGAATAGAATAGAATAGAATAGAATAGAATAGAATAGAATAGAATAACAGAGTTGGAAGAGACCTTGGAGATCTTCTAGTCCGACCCCCTGCCTAGGCAGGAAACCCTATACCGTTCCAGACAAATGGCTATCCAACATCTTCTTTAAAACTTCCAGTGTTGGAGCATTCACAACTTCTGGAGGCAAGTTGTTCCATGGATTAATTGTTCTAACTGTCAATTAATGCCAAGGAAATTTCTCTTTAGTTCTAAGTTGCTTCCCTCATTGATAAATTTCCACCCATTGCTTCTTGTTCTACCCTCTATGCGTTGGATAATAGTTTGACTCCCTCTTCTTTGGGACAACCCCTGAGATATTGGAAGACTGCTATCCTGTCTCCCCTAGTCCTTCTTTTCATAAGACTAGACATACCCAGTTCCTGCAACCGTTCTTCCTATGTTTTAGCCTCCAGTCCCCTAATCCTATTTGCTGCTCTTCTCTGCACTCTTTCTAGAGTCTCCACATCTTTTTTTTACATCGTGGCAACCAAAACTGAATGCAGTATTCCAAGTGTGGCCTTACCAAGGCATTATAAAGTGACATTAACACTTCACCTGACCTTTATCTAGTGCATGATCAACCTCTGTTGACCCTTGAATCTCTTTTGAGTAGTGATGAAATTGTGCACGTTTTCCTTTTAATTCAGGGGCGTCAAACTCGATTTCATTGAGGGCGACATCAGGGTTGCGTTTGAACTCGAGGGGGGAAGAAGCATGGCCAAGGTGTGTGCAGCCCAGCATGATGCCGCTTGTGTTGGGGGGCACCGGTGGTAGTCCGAGAGCTGTGTCCGCAGAAACAGACTCCCGAGCTCCATTTTCAGCTGCAATCACTTCCTGCCACCATCTGTCAGCAAAAACGGAGTTTGGGAGAACCTTCACTGTTTCCAGGTCGGCCCCATGGGTCAGATCTATGCATCCTGCGGGCTGGCTCCGCCCCCCCAGCCCTTGAATTTCCCACCCCTGTTTTTTTAAAATAATTTTTATTAAACAGTTTTTTAAAAAAAACATAAGATCATATTTTTTTTGCAATTTCCTTTTGTACAACATTTCTACCTCAGTACGAATCCAATTGTAAATCCACTTCTCCCCCCTTATTTCCATTTCTCTTTGTCTAGACGTATGATACTATTATACCCATCCCTTAATTTACAATCCTTCATTATGTACGGTTTTCATTTATAAATGTTTGTTCATCTCCACCTATACGTTGATATTTTCTAGCTCCTGTGTCTTCTTCATTTAGTCTTTCCTTAAGCTTTACACCTGTCCTCTAGCCATTTATACCACTCGTCCCATACCGTGTAGTATTCTGTTTCCTCCTTTTCTTTTATTTCTTTTGTGAGTTTGTCCATCTCTACACACACTAACGCTTTCCTTATAACATTCCCCTCTGATGGTATATTACTATTCTTCCAATTTTTTTGCATGTCTTATTCTCGCTGCCATTATGTATAATTAAATATCGTGGGTTTTTTTGTCATATTTCCTCGATATCGATATTCCCAATAGAAATAAATTCCGCTTTCGTATCTATTTGCTGTTTAGTAATTTCTTTGTGCCATTTCCTTATTCTAGGCCAATATTGTTTAGGCTTTGGGCAGAGCCACCACATGTGATAATACATTCCATGGTTTCGAAAGGAGTGAAAAGCTATTTCAAAAACCACCCACTTAGGGAGTGTGCAAGGAAAATGTGACTGCACTGGGGAGTTCTTTTAGATCAACCAATATGTAAATTGAGGGACAGATTTCCCCCTTTAAAGCAGACACTTTGTTTTCCTTTTCAGGCTACACATAGCAGCACAAAGTTTGTGCACTTTCCCACATCATCTCCTATCCATCCTCCTCCATTCATCAGAGGAAGCAAACATGATTCTCTGGCTAAGCGTTATCTTTAGTTTACTAGCAACCCTTGGAGGTAATGTTTCCCTCTCTATAGCATTTTTTGTTTGTGTACGTAAGATATGGCACTGAAACATCTTTCTTTCTAGGAGTCCAACCTGAGGTTAAGTTGGTGGAGTCTGGAGGGGATGTGAGAAGACCTGGGGAGTCCCTCCGTCTCTCCTGCCAAGCCTCTCGATTCACCTTCAGCAGATATTACATGGCCTGGTTGAGACAGGCTCCTGGAAAAGAACCGGAATGGTTTGCAGATATTGGTAGATCCTCAACTCCAATTCGCTACTTAGACAAAGTCAAGGGACGCTTCACCATCTCCAGAGACGATTCCCTCAGCCAGATCTATCTGCAAATGGACAATCTGAAACCAGAGGACACAGCGGTCTATTACTGTGCAAAAGAGTCACAGTGAGAGGAAGTGAATCTGAAGCCTTTCAAGAACTTTCTCTGCCTCTGAGCAGCTCTCCAAATTGTTTCAGTCATACAAGTTTGAATTTGCATATGAAGAAAAAAGCAGTGGTGGGATTCATTTTTTTTACTACCACTTCTGTGGGTGTGGCTTGGTGGGCATGGCAGGGGAAGGATACTGTAAAATCTCCATTCCCTCCCCACTCCAGGGGAAGGATACTGTAAATTCTCCATTCCCTCGACACTCCAGGGGAAGGATATTGTAAAATCTCCATTCCCACCCTACTCCAGGGGAAGGATACTGTAAAATCTCCATTCCCACCCTACTCCAGGGGAAGGATACTGTAAAATCTCCATTCCTCGACACTCCAGGGGAAGGATACTGCAAAATCTCCATTCCCACCCTACTCCAGCAGAAGGATATTGTAAAATCTCCATTCCCTCCCCATTCCAGGGGACAGATACTGTAAAATGTCCATTCCCACCCTACTTCAGGGGAAGGATACTGTAGAATCTCCATTGCCACCCTACTCCAGGGGAAGGATACTGTAAAATCTCCATTCCTCGACACTCCAGGGGAAGGATACTGCAAAATCTCCATTCCCACCCTACTCCAGCAGAAGGATATTGTAAAATCTCCATTCCCTCCCCATTCCAGGGGACAGATACTGTAAAATGTCCATTCCCCACCCTACTTCAGGGGAAGGATATTGTAAAATCTCCATTCCCTCCCCATTCCAGGGGACAGATACTGTAAAATGTCCAATCCCACCCTACTTCAGGGGAAGGATACTGTAAAATTTCCATTCCCACCCTACTCCAGCAGAAGGATATTGTAAAATCTCCATTCCCTCCCCATTCCAGGGAACAGATACTGTAAAATCCCCATTCCCACCCTACTCCAGCGGAAGGATATTGTAAAATCTCCATTCCCTCCCACTCCAGGGGAAGGATACTGTAAAATCTCCATTCCCTCCCCACTTCAGGGGAAGGATACTGTAAAATCCCTATTCCCTCCCAATCAGCTGGGACTTGGAAGACAGAGAAGAGATGGGGGCAGGGCCAGTCAGAGGTGGTACGTACCAGTTCTCCAAACTACTCAAAATGTCTGCTACCGGTTCTCCATATCTGGTCAGAACCTGCTGAATACCACCTCTGGAACAAAGAAAGAGCTTATAAATCTGTATTATATAGTAAGTGGGATCTTGGAATAAGTTCATTGAGCTGACCTTAGAAGAAGCCACATAAAATCTTCTCTGTGGTTGCTGAGGGAGAAGAAGGAATTTTCATGGCTGTGGAGTAAAATGAGAAGTTTAAACAAGGTTGTTTATTTTCCTTCAGAGGGAGAAATGTGGATTCATTTCCTACATTTGCTATTTATATTGATATGATTTAAGCCGCTCAGCTTCTAGATATTAAATGGAAATTAACAGGGGAAAAAAAGAATGAAACAAATCCTATTGTCTCATCTTCTAGACCTGAAGATTTTGCTTGGTGACTACAGAATGGACTACAGAATGGTGGGACACGGTGGCTCAGTGGATAAGACGCTGAGCTTGTCGATCAGAAAGGTTGGCGGTTCGAATCCCTAGTGCCACATAATGGAGTGAGCTCCCATTACTTGTCCCAGCTTCTGCCAATCTAGCAGTTCGAAAGCATGTAAAAATGCAAGTAAAAAAAATAGGAGCCACCTTTGGTGGGAAGGTAACAGCGTTCCATGCGCCTTCGGCATCTAGTCATGCCAGCCACATGACCATGAAGACATGTTCAGACAGCGTTGGCTTTTCGGCTTTGAAACAGAGATGAGCACCACCCCCTAGAGTCAGGAATGAGTAACACATATGCGCGAGGGGAACCTTTAACTTAAAGTTTCTTGGAACTGAACCCAGGTGGATATTTTTTCCAACAGCTGATTATATCTAATTAGAGGGCTGGAGTCTAAAACATATGAAGAACTGGAATTGGGCATGTCTAGTCTAATGGAATGAAGGACAAAGGGTGACATGATAGCACTGTTCCAATATTTGGGGAAACCTCCTAAGTCAGAGTTGAAAAACTTTTTATACCTTGCTTCCTTTCACAAGATTTTAAAACAAGTAGATTCTCCATTACCTTCAATTGTTTCTGAGATTTTGCAAGTCTTTGTTTGACTTACCCCGCCCCCCATATAATAATCATGTTCTATTAACTCAGAGACAGAAAAATCAAACAAAACCCATGTGACCAATAATGGAAAATATTTGAGGCTGTGGGTAAAAATGAAGGATCCTTGGTGCCCTCTGAGCTTGGAAGTTTTCTTGCAGACTTTTTGTTTTCATGAGACCTTTGCAAACAAGCTCAGAGAGCAACAAGGATCTGTCGAAATCATATCGGAAAGGTGTGTGCAAATAAATATTTAAGGGAATGTGGTGAGAGCAGTGGAAGGATTCAGCCAGTTCGCACCGATTCGGGAGATCCGGTTGTTAACTTTCTAAGCAGTTTGGAGAACCAGTTGTTGGAAGTTGTTTCCCTTCCACTTTATAGGGCTAATCCTGCAAGGAAGGCAGGAAGGAAACATTCTGGTTGTCACTGCGTTAAATGTTTGCTACTCGAACTGAACTGAATAGTTACTGATGAATTACTGCGCAGGTCATAAGCCTTATCTGACAATGATTTATTGCGCACGCTTAACATGTTTATTACATCACACATTCCAGAGACTTCTTTCTCTTTTGATCTTTGTCCGTCTGCCAGGAAGCTGGTAGACAAATTGCTTCTTGCCAAAATGTAACAATTAGATAGATTTGTTTAATTCTTTATTTTATTATTTTTGTATTAAAGTTTGTTTTTAATTAGAATTTGTTATTGGACTTCATTTTCGCTTCTTAAAGAAAATGCTGTTTGGAAAAGCCGTGATCAGCCTCCCTAGTTCAGGGTGAAATTTTTCCCCTGACACTGGTGTTGTTTCTAGCCTAATCTTTATTGCCCTGCTTACAGAAACTGCCTCTCCAGCTAACCCTTTTTCCATTGTAACAGCTAAGGTGAAACGCCCATCAACCTGAGTGACGTTGAGCTGGCCACACCCACATGGTCCCATCCCCACTCAGCCCCGCCTACCCAGCTGGTCATTAGGGCAGAGAACCGGTTGTTAAATAATTTGAATCCTCCCACCACTGGGTAAGATACTTTTTTTTAATCCCAAGCAATATGTAAATCAGGACAACAATTTTCCTTTTAAATGATACACCTTTTCAGGATACACCCACCAACGGAAAGCTTGTGCACTTTTCCGGATCCTTTCCTATCAATCCCCTCCATTCATTTGAGGGAGCAGAAAATGATCCTCTGGCTAAATTTGATTTCCTTACTAGCGTTCCTCACAGGTCACTGTTTTCTCCCTAGTCAGCTTCTTCCCATTTTAATTCATGTATTCAGGAAAGCTCACTGAAGCTCTCTTCATTTTAGGTATGAAATCTGAGATTCAGCTGCTGCAGTCTGGAGAGGATGTGAAAAGACCTGGGGAGTCCCTCCGTCTCTCCTGCCAAGGGTCCGGCTACACCTTTGGTACCTATGCCATGGAATGGTTGAGACAGGCTCCTGGGAAAGGACTGGAATGGGTGGCCTTCATAAACTATGATGCCAGTGCTATTTACTATTCAGACCAAGTGAAGGGCCACTTCACCGCCTCCAGGGACAATGATAAAAGCCAGCTGTATCTGCAAATGAACAGCCTCAAACCAGAGGATGCAGCAGTCTATTACTGTGTAAGACAGACAGTGAGAGGAAGCGAATCTGAAGCTTGGAAAAAAATACCCTGCCATTCTCCACAGCAGTTCTGGAACTTCTTTCAGCCTCAGAAG
This sequence comes from Natrix natrix natrix, assembly GCA_029891615.1. Lineage (NCBI taxonomy): Eukaryota > Metazoa > Chordata > Lepidosauria > Squamata > Natricidae > Natrix > Natrix natrix. The sequence goes on from JAKRSK010007803.1 coordinate 98,308, forward strand.
GCTGCCTTTTTCTCTGAAAGAAACTAACAAAGCTGCCAGATTGCCAAGACAACAAAGAGCTGATAATGAAAATGTGTCTGTGTGAGTGTGTGTGTGTGTGTGTGTAGGGGAGAGGGAGGGAGGGACAGGGTGAGGGAGGGAGGGAGGGAGTGGAGGGAGAGAGAGAGAGAGAGAGAGAGAGAGAGAGAGAGAGAGAGAGAGAGAGAGAGAGAGATACAAAATTGTATTCTTAGTTAGAGATACAAAATTGTATTCCTTAGTTGGAACCCTTTAGTCTTTTATTGGATTCTCAAATCTGCCACCTTCCACCTTTGTGTGCATGTATCAGTCTCTCTCTCTCTCTCTCTCTCTCTCTCTCTCTCTCTCTCTCTCTCTCTCTCTCTCTCTCTCTCTCTCTCTCTCTCTCTCTCTCTCTCCTCTCTGCCTCCCTCCCTCCCTCCCTCCCCTGTCCCTCCCTCCCTCTCTCCTACAAACTGTATATATTGTGATTGGACAGAAGGATACACAATGTATTAAGTAGGCTAATTGCTAATGGTTAAGACTAGCTGTATATAATGTGAATGTCACTTCAACTTCGCGGTACTGCATTGTTTTAAATGTAAAAATAATAAAAATATATTCAAAAAAGAATGAAAGAAAAGGAGAGGGGAGAGGAGAGACTGTCTTTATATTTCTTAGCACTGAAATAGTACATGAAAAACAAAGATGTAAGGAGCATGTCGGGAAAACTATTGGGTCACTGCAATGTGAAACTCTTTTATCTCAACTAATATGGAAATTGAGGCTCATTTTCCCTTTAAATGAGACTTTTCAGGCTATACCCATCAACCCAAAACTTGTGCGCTTCCCCAAATAGTCTCCCATCAATTATCTTCTTTTCATTAGAAGGAACAAACAATGATCCTTCAGCTAATCATGTTCTTCCTATTAATCCTTGGAGGTAATTCTTTCTGACTTCTTCACCATCTTTCCATTTTAATTCTGGAACACAGCAGAGATCGCTGAAATGCCTTTCATTTTAGGTGTCCGATCTGAGGACCAATTGGTGGAGTCTGGAGGGGATGCGAGAAGACCTGGAGAGTCCCTCCGTCTCTCCTGCCAAGGCTCTGGATTCACCTTTGGAAGCTACGGGATGCACTGGGTGAGACAGGCTCCAGGGAAAGGACTGGAATGGATTGCGTGGATATTTACCGATTCCAGCAGTATATATTACTCAGACGGAGTGAAGGGCCGCTTCACCATCTCCAGGGACAATGCCAAAAGCCAGCTGTATCTGCAAATGAACAGCCTCAAACCAGAGGACACAGCAGTCTATTTCTGTACAAGGAACCCAGTGGCACACAGAGAGAGGAAATGAATCTGAAGCTAAACAAAAACATTCTTGAGATTTTCTTCTTTAATCTGGGAAGATTTACTTCAGACTAATTTATATTGTCTAACACATTGTCTAAGACTTGTGGATTTCAACTCCCAGAATTATCCAGACAGCTGGTTGGAGAATCCTGGGACTTGAAATCCACAAGTCTTAAAGTTGCCAAGTTTGAAGACCTCTGGTCTAACAGAAGAACTTTGGGACTTTTTTTCATGGATATAAATAAAGCTTGAGAACTTTTTTCAAGAAAAGACATCTGATAGACTCTCCTGTTAAAATAATATCTTATTAACAAGGCAGATCTTTTCCTGACCCTTTTAGGCTTAAAAATTCACCAAATGCACCTCAAGACAATATCACTTCTCAAGAGACCACCTATATGATCTATGAAGCTATGTTGTTGTCAGTTGTGAAGTTGTGTTCAACCCAACGCAACCCCATGAATAATGTTCCTTCAGGCATTCCTGTCCTCTACCATCCTCTGGAGTCCACTTAAGCTCACACCGACTGCTTCAGTGACTCCATCCAGCCACCTCCTTCTCTGCCATCCCTTTCTTCTTTTGCCCTCGGTCTTCTCCAGGGAGTCCTTCTTTCTCATTAGATAGCCAAAGTATTTGAGTTTCATCTTCAGGATCTGGCCTTCTAAAGAGAAGTATGGGTTTATCTCCTCTAAGACTGACCGGTTTGATCGATTTGCAGTCCAAGGGACTCACAGGCGTCTTCTCCAGCACCATGCCCTCCATTCTCCAGTGCTCAGCCTTTCTTATGATCCAACTTTCACAGCCATATATTGCAACTGGGAAAACCATAGCCTTGACTCTGCGCACTTTTGTTGGCAGGGTGATGTCTCTGCTTTTTAATATGCTGTCTAGATTTGCCATTGGTTTCCTCCCCAGGAGCAAGCCTCTTTTAATTTCTTGGCTGCAGTCCCCATCTGTGGTGACCTTGGAGCCCAGGAAAATAAAATCTGTCACTACTCCATTTCTTCCCCGTCTATTTGCCCAGAATTGAGTGGGCAAGATGCCATGATCTCAGTTGTCTTATTGTTGAGCTTTACACTTAATGTTGAGTATAAAGCTATATCTGAGTTCAAACAGATACAGGTAGCGCTCGACCTACGTTCTCTGTGGACATGGGCCTGGCATGACTAAATGCTGAAGGCGCATGGAACGCTGTTACCTTCCCACCAAAGGTGGTCCCTATTTTTCTACTTGTATTTTTATATGCTTTCAAACTGCTAGGTTGGCAGAAGCTGGGACAAGTAACGGGAGCTCACTCCGTTATATAGTGCTAGAGATTCGAACCGCTGAACTGCCGACCTTTCTGATCAACAAGCTCAGTGTCTTAGCCGCTGAGCCGCCTAAACGTAGGTTTACCATACACTTTTAGTTTTGCCTGTAACGTTTCTTTTAAAATCATACTTAGTCCATGCTTTCTCTGCGTTATTTGGAACCACTTTCTTTAGCCTTTATCCAACTACCACAGTGTTTATTTTGTGGCATTTTTTTAAAATTAGTGTTGGTATTAGTATTACTGTCATGTTTATTATTATTATTTCAATTTGTATGGCTGCCCATGTTGGCAAATCAACACAGGACAAATAATGACTGTTAAAAATCACCTGTAAAATAGCACCCAAAAGAAAATGCCCTTGCCCTGCATTCAATTCCTTTCATTTTCTGCAACTGGCCATATGAACATGAAAAGAAATGTGCAAAATTTTTCTTGAATTCAGGTATTGATTGTCTCATGTTCTATCACTAAGGTGTCTCTTTCAACACCTCTATAGAATAGAATGGAATGGAATGGAATGGAATGGAATGGAATGGAATGGAATGGAATAGAATAGAATAGAATAGAATAGAATAGAATAGAATAGAATAGAATAGAATAGAATAACAGAGTTGGAAGAGACCTTGGAGGTCTTCTAGTCCGACCCCCTGCCTAGGCAGGAAACCCTATACCGTTCCAGACAAATGGCTATCCAACATCTTCTTTAAAACTTCCAGTGTTGGAGCATTCACAACTTCTGGAGGCAAGTTGTTCCATGGATTAATTGTTCTAACTGTCAATTAATGCCAAGGAAATTTCTCTTTAGTTCTAAGTTGCTTCCCTCCTTGATAAATTTCCACCCATTGCTTCTTGTTCTACCCTCTATGCGTTGGATAATAGTTTGACTCCCTCTTCTTTGGGACAACCCCTGAGATATTGGAAGACTGCTATCCTGTCTCCCCTAGTCCTTCTTTTCATAAGACTAGACATACCCAGTTCCTGCAACCGTTCTTCCTATGTTTTAGCCTCCAGTCCCCTAATCCTATTTGCTGCTCTTCTCTGCACTCTTTCTAGAGTCTCCACATCTTTTTTTTACATCGTGGCAACCAAAACTGAATGCAGTATTCCAAGTGTGGCCTTACCAAGGCATTATAAAGTGACATTAACACTTCACCTGACCTTTATCTAGTGCATGATCAACCTCTGTTGACCCTTGAATCTCTTTTGAGTAGTGATGAAATTGTGCACGTTTTCCTTTTAATACAGGGGCGTCAAACTCGATTTCATTGTGGGCCACATCAGGGTTGCATTTCAACTCGAGGGGGGGCAGAAGCATGGCTAAGGTGTGTGCAGGCCAGCATGATGCCACTTGTGTTGGGGGGCACCGGTGGTAGTCCGAGAGCTGTGTCAGCAGAAACAGACTCCCAAGCTCCATTTTCAGCTGCAACCGCTTCCTGCCACCATCTGTCAGCAAAAACAGAGTTCGGGAGGGCCTTCGCTGTTTCCAAGTCAGCCCCACGGGTCAGATCTATGCATCCTGTGGGCTGGATCCGCCCCCTGGTCCTTGAATTTCCCACCCCTGTTTTTTTAAAATAATTTTTATTAAACAGTTTTTTTTAAACATAAGATCATATTTTTTTTGCAATTTCCTTTTGTACAACATTTCCACCTCAGTACAAATCCATTGTAAATACACTTCTGCCCCCTTATTTCCGTTTCTCTTTGTCTAGACGTATGATACTATTATATGCATTCCTTAATTTGCAATCCTTCATTATGTACGGTTTCCATTTATACACGTTTGTTCATCTCCACCTATACGTTGCTATTTTCTATCTCCTGTGTCTTCTTCATTTAGTCTTTCCTTAAGCTTTACACCTGTCCTCTAGCCATTTATACCACTCGTTCTATACCATGTGATATTCTGTTTCCTCCTTTTCTTTTATTTCTTTCGTGAGTTTGTCCATCTCTACACACACTAACGCTTTCCTTATAACATTCCCCTCTGATGGTATATTACTATTCTTCCAATTTTTTTGCATGTATTATTCTCGCTGCCATTATGTATAATTAAATATCGTGGGGTTTTTTGTCATATTTCCTCGATATCGATATTCCCAATAGAAATAAATTCCGCTTTCGTATCTATTTGCTGTTTAGTAATTTCTTTGTGCCATTTCCTTATTCTAGGCCAATATTGTTTAGGCTTTGGGCAGAGCCACCACATGTGATAATACATTCCTTGGTTTCGAAAGGACTGAAAAGCTATTTCCAAACCCACCCATGTAGGGACTGTGCAAGGAAAATGTGACTGCACTGAGGAGTTCTTTTAGATCAACCAATATGTAAATTGAGGGACAGATTTCCCCCTTTAAAGCAGCCACTATGTTTTCTTTTTCAGCACAAAGTTTGTGCACTTTCCCATATCGTCTCCTATCCATTCTCCTCCATTCATCAGAGGAAGCAAACATGATTCTCTGGCTAAGCGTTATCTTTAGTTTACTAGCAACCCTTGGAGGTAATGTTTCCCTCTCTATAGCATTTTTTGTTTGTGTACGTAAGATATGGCACTGAAACATCTTTCTTTCTAGGAGTCCAACCTGAGGTTAAGTTGGTGGAGTCTGGAGGGGAGGTGAGAAGACCTGGAGAGTCCCTCCGTCTCTCCTGCCAAGCCTCTCGATTCACCTTCAGCAGATATTACATGGCCTGGTTGAGACAGGCTCCTGGAAAAGAACCGGAATGGTTTGCAGATATTGGTAGATCCTCAACTCCAATTCGCTACTTAGACAAAGTCAAGGGACGCTTCACCATCTCCAGAGACGATTCCCTCAGCCAGATCTATCTGCAAATGGACAATCTGAAACCAGAGGACACAGCTGTCTATTACTGTGCAAAAGAGTCACAGTGAGAGGAAGTGAATCTGAAGCCCGTCAAGAACTTTCTCTGCCTCTGAGCAGCTCTCCAAATTGTTTCAGTCATACAAGTTTGAATTTGCATATGGGAAAAAAACAGTGGTGGGATTCATTTTTTTACTACCACTTCTGTGGGTGTGGCTTGGTAGGCATGGCAGGGGAAGGATACTGTAAAATCTCCATTCCCACCCTACTCCAGGGGAAGGATACTGTAAAATCTCCATTCCCTCCCCACTCCAGGGGAAGAATACTGTAAAATCTCCATTCCCACCCTACTCCAGCGGAAGGATATTGTAAAATCTCCATTCCCACCCTACTTCAGGAGAAGGATTCTATAAAATCTCCATTCCTTCGACACTCCAGGGGAAGGATACTGTAAAATCTCCATTCCCACCCTACTCCAGCGGAAGGATATTGTAAAATCTCCATTCCCTCCCCATTCCAGGGGACAGATACTGTAAAATCTCCATTCCCACCCTACTTCAGGGGAAGGATACTGTAGAATCTCCATTGCCACCCTACTCCAGGGGAAGGATACTGTAAAATCTCCATTCCTCGACACTCCAGGGGAAGGATACTGCAAAATCTCCATTCCCACCCTACTCCAGCAGAAGGATATTGTAAAATCTCCATTCCCTCCCCATTCCAGGGGACAGATACTGTAAAATGTCCATTCCCACCCTACTTCAGGGGAAGGATATTGTAAAATCTCCATTCCCTCCCCATTCCAGGGGACAGATACTGTAAAATGTCCAATCCCACCCTACTTCAGGGGAAGGATACTGTAAAATTTCCATTCCCACCCTACTCCAGCAGAAGGATATTGTAAAATCTCCATTCCCTCCCCATTCCAGGGAACAGATACTGTAAAATCCCCATTCCCACCCTACTCCAGCGGAAGGATATTGTAAAATCTCCATTCCCTCCCTACTCCAGGGGAAGGATACTGTAAAATCTCCATTCCCTCCTGGGGAAGGATACTGTAAAATTCCCATTCCCTCCCAGTCAGCTGGGACTTGGAAGACAGAGAAGAGATGGGGGCAGGGCCAGTCAGAGGTGGTACGTACCAGTTCTCCAAACTACTCAAAATGTCTGCTACCGGTTCTCAGGATCTGGTCAGAACCTGCTGAATACCACCTCTGGAACAAAGAAGGAGCTTATAAATCTGTATTATATAGTAAGTGGGATCTTGGAATAAGTTCATTGAGCTGACCTTAGAAGAAGCCACATGAAATCTTCTCTTTGGTTGCTGAGGGAGAAGAAGGAATTTTCATGGCTGTGGAGTAAAATGAGAAGTTTAAACAAGGTTGTTTATTTTCCTTCAGACGGAGAAATGTGGATTCATTTCCTACATTTGTTATTTATATTGATATGATTTAAGTCGCTCAGCTTCTAGAAATTAAAAGGAAATTAACAGGGAAAAAAAAGAATGAAACAAATCCTATTGTCTCATCTTCTAGACCTGAAGATTTTGCTTGGTGACTACCGAATGGACTACAGAATGGTGGGACGGGGTGGCTCAGTGGATAAGACGCTGAGCTTGTCGATCAGAAAGGTTGGCGGTTCGAATCCCTAGTGCCACATAATGGAGTGAGCTCCCATTACTTGTCCCAGCTTCTGCCAACCTAGCAGTTTGAAAGCATGTAAAAATGCAAGTAGAAAAATAGGAGCCACCTTTGGTGGGAAGGTAACAGCGTTCCATGCACCTTCGGCATCTAGTCATGCCAGCCACATGACCATGGAGACATGTTCAGACAGTGTTGGCTCTTTGGCTTTGTACCGGAGATGAGCACCACCCCCTAGAGTCAGGAATGAGTAACACATATGCGCGAGGGGAACCTTTAACTTAAAGGTTCTTGGAACTGAACCCAGATGGATATTTTTTCCAACAGCTGATTATATCTAATTAGAGGGCTGGAGTCTAAAACATATGAAGAACTGGAATTGGGCATGTCTAGTCTAATGAAATGAAGGACAAAGGGTGACATGATAGCACTGTTCCAATATTTGGGGAAACCTCCTAAGTCAGAGTTGATAAACTTTTTATACCTTGCTTCCTTTCACAAGATTTTAAAACAAGTAGATTCTCCGTTACCTTCAATTGTTTCTGAGATTTTGCAAGTCTTTGTTTGACTCCTCCCCCCCATTTAATAATCATGTTCTATTAACTCAGAGAGAGAAAAATCAAACAAAACCCATGTTACCAATAATGGAAAATATTTGTGGCTCAGGGTAAAAATGAAGGGTCCTTGGTGCCCTCTGAGCTTGGCGGTTTTCTTGCAGACTTTTTGTTTTCATGAGACCTCTGCAAACAAGCTCAGAGAGCAACAAGGATCTTTCAAAATCATATCGGAAAGGTGTGTGCAAATAAATATTTAAGGGAATGTGGTGAGAGCAGTGGAAGGATTCAGCCAGTTCGCACCGATTCGGGAGATCCGGTTGTTAACTTTCTAAGCAGTTTGGAGAACCAGTTGTTGGAAGTTGTTTCCCTTCCATTTTATAGGGATAATAATAATAATAATAATAATAATAATAATAATAATAATAATAATAATAATAATAATAATAATAATAATAATAATAAATTTATTTGTTAGCCGCACCCTCTCCCGAAGGACTCGGGGCGGCGTACAATAAAAACACATAAAATATACAAGTAAACAATACATATACAGATAAAAATAAACACATACACGTACGTACACATATACATATACATGGAGGAGGTATCAAATATATAAAATAGAATTTAAAATTGACAATTTAAAACACCCTCAATTAAATTACAAGATTTAAAAAACCCGTCAGGAGCGATAGGTGAAACTATGGTTGAGCCAGGCCAGCTAATTGGAAGAGGTGGGTCTTGAGCTTTGCACGGAAGGAGCGGAGGTCAGAGGTAGTCCTGATATCAGGGGGGAGGTCATTCCACAGGGCTGGGCCCGTCACAGAGAAGGCTCTGCTCCTAGGCATCGCCCCCCGACACTGTTTGGTGGACGGCACCTGGAGAAGTCCCTCTCTGTGCGAGCGAATTGATCGTAGGGATGTATGGGGCAGGATGCGATCCCGTAGGTAGCTAGGTCCTGTGCCAATCCTGCAAGGAAGGCAGGAAGGAAACATTCTGGTTGTCACTGCGTTAAATGTTTGCTAGTCGAACTGAACTGAATAGTTACTGATGAATTACTGCGCAGGTCATAAGCCTTATCTGACAATGATTTATTGCGCACGCTTAACATGTTTATTACATCACACATTCCAGAGACTTCTTTCTCTTTTGATCTTTGTCTGTCTGCCAGGAAGCTGGTAGACAAATTGCTTCTTGACAAAATGTAACAATTAGATAGATTTGTTTAATTCTTTATTTTATTATTTTTGTATTAAAGTTTGTGTTTAATTAGAACTTGTTATTGGACTTCATTTTCGCTTCTTAAAGAAAATGCTGTTTGGAAAAGCCGCGATCAAAGCCTCACTAGTTCAGGGTGAAATTTTTCCCCTGACACTGGTGTTGTTTCTAGCCTAATCTTTATTGCCCTGCTTACAGAAACTGCCTCTCCAGCTAACCCTTTTTCCATTGTAACAGCTAAGGTGAAATGCCCATCAACCTGAGTGACGTTGAGCTGGCCACACCCACATGGTCCCATCCCCACTGAGCCCCGCCTACCCAGCTGGTCATTAGGGCAGAGAACCGGTTGTTAAATTATTTGAATCCTCCCACCACTGGGTAAGAGACTTTTTTTTAATCCCAAGCAATATGTAAATCAGGACAACAATTTTCCTTTTAAATGATACACCTTTTCAGGATACACCCACCAACGGAAAGCTTGTGCACTTTTCCGGATCCTTTCCTATCAATCCCCTCCATTCATTTGAGGGAGCAGAAAATGATCCTCTGGCTAAATTTGATTTCCTTACTAGCGTTCCTCACAGGTCATTGTTTCCTCCCTAGTCAGCTTCTTCCCATTTTAATTCATGTATTCAGGAAAGCTCACTGAAGCTCTCTTCATTTTAGGTATGAAATCTGAGATTCAGCTGCTGCAGTCTGGAGAGGATGTGAAAAGACCTGGGGAGTCCCTCCGTCTCTCCTGCCAAGGGTCCGGCTACACCTTTGGTACCTATGCCATGGAATGGTTGAGACAGGCTCCTGGGAGAGGACTGGAATGGGTGGCCTTCATAAACTATGATGCCAGTGCTATTTACTACTTTGACCAAGTGAAGGGCCACTTCACCATCTCCAGGGACAATGATAAAAGCCAGCTGTATCTGCAAATGAACAGCCTCAAACCAGAGGACGCAGCAGTCTATTACTGTGTAAGACACACAGTGAGAGGAAGCGAATCTGAAGCTTGGAAAAAAAAAACCTGCCATTCTCCACAGCAGTTCTGGAACTTCTTTCAACCTCAGAAGGCTGCCTTTTTCTCTGAGAGAAACTAACAAAACTGCCAGATTGCCAAGACAACAAAGAGCTGATAATGAAAATTTGTGTGTGTGTGTGTGTGTGAGAGAGAGAGAGAGAGGGAGGGAGAGGGAGAGAGAGGGAGGGAGGGAGGGACAGGGGAGGGAGGGAGGGGAGAGAGAGAGAGAGAGAGAGATACAAAATTGTATTCTTAGTTAGAGATACAAAATTGTATTCCTTAGTTGGAACCCTTTAGTCTTTTATTGGATTCTCAGATCTGCCGCCTTCCACCTTTGTGTGCATGCATCAGTCTCTCTCTCTCTCCCCCCTCTCTCATTTACTCTCTCTCTCTCTCCACGCACATACACATGGAAAGTGAAACAAAGATAGAAAGAAACAGAGAGAGGCAGAGAGAGACACACACACAGAGAGAGATACAGGCAGAGAGAGACAGAGAGAGAGACAGAGAGAGAGACACACACAGAGAGAGACAGAGACAGACAGAGAGCGACAGAGAGAAAGACACAGAGAGAGAGACAGACAGAGACAGAGAGAAAGACAGAGAGAGAGAGAAAGAGACAGACAGAGAGAGACAGACAGAGAGACAGAGAGAGAGACAGAGAGAGAGACAGAGAGAGAGAGAGAGATTTTTAAAAGTTTACATTTGTTTAAAATCGTGCACTCCTCTATCGTAGAAATGTAGCCCTGTAATAAAATAAGGATGCTCTAAAAGCCCTAATAATTTGATGTAGTTTGAAATCAAGAAAGGGGACACAAGCTGGAATATAAGGCTTTCCTCTCCTCTCCTCTCCTCTCCTCCTATCCCTTCCCCTTCTCCTTCCTCCTCTCTTCTCCTTCCCTTACCCCCCATATCTTGATAACACAATGATGATTGACAGCTGTCTAGTGAAAACTTTGGACTCTTCTGTTGTAGGTCCAGTTAGAGAGTTGGCTGGAAGAAAATATAAAATAATGAAGATGGGTTGAATATTCCAGTTTCAGTTTCCTTGTTTGTAAAAAAAAAAAAAAATCTGAGTTCAGGAAAAAAAAAAACCTCTTGAATGTAATGTAGCCCTTGAGTATCATGGCAGAAGGCAGGAAATGAAACTTTATGATAATCTTTCTAAGCATCCAAACTGCCACACAAACACTGAGGAAACATCTGGGCCTAAAGAATATCCTTGAAGAACTAGGAAGATGTGTCTTCACCCCCTCACTTTGGACACTGGGGGGCAATGTTGTCACATGAAACCCCTTGGCCTCTGCACCCAATGAGGGGGTGGGGTAGGGAACAGTACAAGTCTCGTTAGATATTGTCTCATTTTGATAGCATATTTTTTACGATATTTCTAGAATAGTTGACTAAAAAGGTCTCATGAAAAAATATTACATTTCAGGAGGGTATGAAGCTGAGACTTTTCTTTATATTTAAAATGTTTTACCACTGGTGTTCCTCACCAGAAAAACTACAGTACCTAAAATCTTTAAATGTTCTTCAGTCTTTTCAGGGAAATGCAAACAACATGAAGGAACATTTTATCAAATGTGGTGGATATGCACAATAGCTAAAAAGGTATGAATACAAAGTAGTCCAGTGGTAAGAGTAATAGACTGGCACTTAGAAATCTATCTATCTATCTATCTATCTATCTATCTATCTATCTATCTATCTATCTATCTATCTATCTATCCATCCATCCATCCATCCATCCATCCATCCATCATCCATCCATCCATCCAGCTACCTATCTACCTATCTACCTATCTACCTATCTACCTATCTACCTATCTACTTAGCTAGCTAGCTAGTTAGCTAGTTAGCTACTGCTATCTATCTATCTATCTATCTATCTATCTATCTATCTATCTATCTATCTATCTATCTATCTATCTATCTATCTATCTACCTACCTACCTACCTACCTACCTACCTACCTACCTACCTACATACATACATACATACATACATACCTTTCATCTAGCTAGCTAGCTACCTAGCTAGCTTTTTAGCTATCGGTATTTAATTATCTAGTTATCTGTTCATCCATCCATATCTATCTATCTATCTATCTATCTATCTATCTATCTATCTATCTATCTATCTATCTATCTATCTATCTATCTATCCATCCATCCATCTATCCATCTATCCATCTATTCATCTATCCATCTATCCATCCATCCATCGATCCACCCACCCACCCACCCACCCACCTACCTACCTACATAGCTAGCTAGCTACCTAGCTACCTACCTAGCTACCTAGCTACTTATCTATCTGTCTGTCTGTCTGTCTGTCTGTCTGTCTGTCTGCCTGCCTGCCTGCCTGCCTGCCTGCCTGCCTGCCTGCCTGCCTGCCTGCCTGCCTGCCTGCCTGCCTGCCTGCCTACCTACCTACCTGCCTGCCTACCTACCTACCTACATACATACATACATACATACATACATACATACATACATACATGCCTTTCATCTAGCTAGCTAGCTTTTTAGCTATCGGTATTTAGTTATCTAGTTATCTGTTCATCCATCCATATCTATCTATCTATCTATCTATCTATCTATCTATCTATCTATCTATCTATCTATCTATCTATCTATCTATCTATCTATATCTTCATCTTTATCCTATCCTTTCCACCTTAGGTTCTATCATTTTTATAACATTTTTAAAGTTTCAAATATAAATCTTCACCAGGAATCCATATCTGAGTCACCGTATTGGTGCTTTGCTAAATATAAAGCAAACTGAATTTGTTAGTGAATGCAAAACAATTTACTAGTATAAATGTACAGAGAGATTGTATTTAGTGGATTTTTTTAATTAGCCATGCCATTAGATTACTGTTCCCATTATTATTTTAATTTGCGCAGCTGTCCATCATGGTGAATGAAGTCTTGGCAACCCAAAACGTATACAAGCACCAAAGAAAAGAGCAACCGAGAAGAAGCAATATATAAAATGAATATTACTGCCAAATTAAAACCAAATCTAATAAGAAACGGGATTGATCTGCTTCTTTTCTCAGTGATCGTTTTCATGCATCTATGATTAGAGTTCTTTATTGGCCACATGTGATTGGCCACACAAGGAATTTCTCTTATGGTGCAAATGCTCTTGCATAAATAAAAAATAAAATATAATACATTAATCAAGAACCATAAGATACAACACTTAGAGATAGTTATAGTTTACCAATAAGCAATCAAATTATACTAGGAAACAAATGAAATAATATACATTTTAAAGATACAAGCAACATGGCTATAGTCATAAGTGGAAAGAGATAAGTACTAGGAAAGGGAAAGTTACTAGGAAGGAAGAGAAGAATGATATTAATATAGTCTCAGTAGCTAAATTGACAGTGTTGTGGGGATTAGTTGTTAAGCATAGTGATGGGGTTTGGGGGAAAAAAACTGTCCTTGTGTCTAATTGTTCTGGTGTGACGTGCCCTATAGTATATAATTTTGAGGGCAGAAGTTGAAACAATTTGTGTCCAGGATGTAAGGGGTCTTGTAGATATTTTCAAAACTCTCTTTTTGACTCGTGCATTGCACAGGTCCTCAATGGAATGCAGGCTGGTAGCAATCGGGTTTTTTTGCCGTTCTAATTATCCGTTGAAGTCTGTGTCTGTCTTGTTGAGTTGAATAGCCAAACCAGACAGTTATGGAGTGGCAGAGGACAGACTCAATAATTCACTATATTGTTGAATCATTCAAGCATTGATTTGCATTTCAATCTTTTGGGTTTCTTCAAAACAACCTATTTAAGTGGGGGGGAAAGTACAAGCTATTTCTTGCTCTGTTCACGTTCTATTTCTAATGTCTCTTTGTCAAAAAATTCTTAGTGCCTGTTCCTCATCATTTAGCTTGAATCAATTCTGAGAAGTGGTGAACTGTTCAAGCCTGCATTTCTATTGGTCGAATGTCAAGAATGCCTTGAAGGGACACAGTGGCTCGGCGGCTAAGACGCTGAGATTGTCGATCGGAAAGGTCGGCAGTTCGGCAGTTCAAATCCCTAGTGCTGCGTAACAGAGTGAGCTCCCATTACTCGTCCCCTCTTCAGCCAACCTAACAGTTTGGAAAGCTTATAAAAATGCAAATTGAAAAATAGGGACCACATTTGGTGGGAAGGTAACAACATTCCATGCGCCTTCGGCATTTAGTCATGCCGGCCACATGACCATGGAGACGTCTTCGGACGGTGCTGGCTCTTCGGTTTTGAAACGGAGATGAGCACCGCCCCCTAGAGTCAGGAACGACTCGCACATGTCTGCGAGGAGAAACTTCATCTTTACCTTAAAAAGAATGCCTTCATTTTCTTCAGAGTGGAATGTTACTGAAAAATCACCCATGTGGGGAGTGTGCAAAGAAAACTATGAGGTAAATGCACTGAGGAGCCCTTTTATCTCAACCAATATGTAAATTGAGGCACAGTTTCCCCTTTAAAGGAGTCAGACGGTTTTACTTTTATGGCTACACCCACCAGCACAAAGTTTGAGCACTTTCCCAAATCCTTTCCTATCAATTCCCCTCCATTCAGTAGAGGGAACCAAAATGATCCTGTGGGTGAACTTGGTGTTCTTACTTGCATCCCTCGGAGGTAATGTTACCCTCTACATAGACCTTCCTTCTATATGTTATTATAATTATGAGATCTCATTGATCTATCCATCCATCATCTATCTATCTATCTATCTATCTATCTATCTATCTATCTATCTATCTATCTATCTATCTATCTATCATCTATCTATCTATCTATCTATCTATCTATCTATCTACCTACCTACCTACCTACCTACCTACCTACCTTCCTATCTATCTATCTATCTATCTATCTATCTATCTATCTATCTATCTATCTATCTATCTATCATCTATCATCTATCTATCTATCTATCTATCTATCTATCTATCTATCTATCTATCTATCTATCATCTATTCCTTCCATCTGTTGTTATTACATTTAGGAGTTCTCATTGAAACATCTTTCTTTTTAGGTGCCGAATCTCAAGTCCAGTTGGTGGAATCTGGAGGGGATGTGAGAAGACCTGGAGAGTCCATTCGTATCTCCTGTCATGGCTCTGGATTCACCATGAGGAACTTCTGGATGCACTGGGTGAGACAGGCTCCAATGAAAGGTCTGGAATGGCTTGCAGCCATGGGTACAACTACAATTTACTACTCAGACAAAGTCAAGGGCCGCTTCACCGTCTCCAGGGAGGATTCCCTCAGTCGGCTCTATCTGCAAATGAACAACCTGAAAGAAGAGGACACAGCTGTCTATTACTGTGCAAGAGACACAGTGAGAGGAAGTGAATCTGAAGCCCATCAAGAACTTCCTCTGCCTTTGAAGCAATTCTTCAAAGGGATTCAATCACGGAAGTTTGAATTTGTGTACTAGCAGAGAAGAGGGCCATATAAATCTCTACAATAGTAAGTGGGATCTTGGAGTAGGTCACTCCGCTGATCACGGAAGAAGCCATTGAGTTAAAAAAATTTTGTGGCTATGGAATAAAATGAGATTCTTAAAGATGAGCGTTTAATTTTCTTTAGAGGGAGAGATATGGATTCATTTCTTGCATTTCTTCCTTGCTGTGTTATTTTGAAGTTGCCTTCCCTTTCATTCTCTGCATATCACCAGCTCTCCTCGGTTTACTGCTTCCTTTTCATTCCTTCAACATTAACCCCTTTTTCCTGTCAATGTTGCCAAATAGTTTCTTTCTTTCTAGACTTTTTTTCATTCTTTTCCATTATTTTTTTTACTCAAACTGGTAAAACACAAATTTGTCTCTGTCCTGCCACAGCATATAACTTTTATATACTATTAATACTCAGCTGCCAAAAAAGCCAACACAGTTCTAGGCTGCATCAACAGAGGGATAGAATCAAGATCACCTGAAGTGTTAATACCACTTTATAAGGCCTTGGTGAAGGCCACACTTGGAATACTGCATTCAGTTTTGGTCGCCACGATGTAGAAAAGATGTGGAGACTCTAGAAAGAGTGCAGAGAAGAGCAACAAAGATGATTAGGGGACTGGAGACTAAAACATATGAAGAACGGTTGCAGGAACTGGGTATGTCTAGCTTAAGAGAAAGAAGGACTAGGGGAGACATGATAGCAGTGTTCCAATATCTCAGGGGTTGCCACAAAGAAGAGGGAGTCAATCTATTCTCCAAGGCACCTGAGGGTAGAACAAGAAGCAATGGGCGGAAACTAATCAAGGAGAGAAGCAACCTAGAACTGAGGAGAAACTTCCTGACAGTTAGAACAGTTAGGCAGTGGAACAAGTTGCCTCCAGAGGTTGTGAATGCACCAACACTGGAAGTCTTTAAGAAGATGTTGGATAGCCATTTCTCTGAAACGGTATAGGGTTTCCTGCCTAGGCAGAGGGTTGGACTAGAAGACCTCCAAGGTCCCTTCCAACTCTGCTATTGTATTCCATTGCATTGCATTGCATTGCATTGCATTGCATTGCATTGCATTGCATTGCATTGCATTGCATTGCATTGCATTGCATTGCATTGTATTGTATTGTTGCTCTCTAGCCCCATCTAGTGGCTGGATGGACAGATATATCCCAACAGATGATCTTTATATACTGTTGCTGCTCCCTAGTCCCATCTAGTGATCAGAGGGACAAATTAACAATTATATTGTTTGAAGCTGACCCAACCCATATAATCCCTCAGCCCGCACTCTGAAAGCAAGTGCATGCTGGGAAGCCAGACTCTGTTTCTCTTTATTGTTTGGAGAAAGACAGAAGCATAAAGAAGAATCCATCTTAATCAGTGGCACCCGATCATCCAGGGACAAACCCACATCCCACCCAGAGAGGATTACTGGTGATATTTAAATTGCTTGTATGTATTAATTGTTATGTTCAGCAGTAACTTAATACTACCTATCTTGTATTTGGTTCTCACTGTATGTGTCCCTGTTTTCCCCAGTTTCAGTCTATCCTGTTCTTTCAATAAAGCATCCACATCTACCCACATGGTCTGCTTTATTGGAGGATAGATGGGTTTAGCTGCATGTCAAGCTACACTAACATGTAGTAGAAGCAGAACAATCTCTTTTTTTCATTCTGTATCCATTAATCTATATACAACCCCCTCATGCCAAATATTGGAAGTTTCCAATCTTCTCTCTCAGGAACTTCCTGGGTCTCTACATTTTGGGCCATCTTCATTTCTTTTTCTCCTCTCCATCAAATATAAAACAGGAGTTGACTCAACTTGATGTGCTCCCTACTAACTTCAGGATATGAGAGTCTTTTAAATGCCTCGACCTCTGGAAATTAAAAGAAAACATTAAATAAATAATGTGGTCTCATCTTGCGGAGAAGCAGATTTTGGAATATGATTACAGAAAGGT
This sequence comes from Natrix natrix natrix, assembly GCA_029891615.1. NCBI lineage: Eukaryota > Metazoa > Chordata > Lepidosauria > Squamata > Natricidae > Natrix > Natrix natrix. The sequence goes on from JAKRSK010007803.1 coordinate 115,638, forward strand.
AAATCATCTCCATAAGATCTAAAACACTGCAAAGCAGGGATTTTCTTGAATCAAATGTAATCCAGCTCATTGTACTCTTAATAAAAATGTTTGCCTTGCTTCTTATAAGGACATCTCCACAATCTATTTCTCTGGGTTCCATTGCTATGCCAGTGATGTGCAGTCAGGGGAGACACAGCCTCACCACTGTCATCATGAAAAGTGTAAAAGGCGAGAGCTGAGGTCAGGCTGAGCTAGTTGCTGCCTCACCATGGATGACTCTGCTTAACTGTTTAAAAAAGCCTCTTAAAAAGTGCCCTCTGCTATGAGGCAGGAGAACTGCATGCCTCATCTAGTCTGACTTTAGGCGTTTTATGATCACTCGACCAGAGTTAAGCAAGGGTTAAAAGCCTAAAAATTCCTGATGTAGGTGAGGCACGCAGTTCTCCTGCCACATAGTAGAGGGTGCTCATTTGGGCGGGGCTTCTTCAGAGGACCCGAGGTAAGAGCAGAGTTGAAATCCTCTCTGAAACAGCTGGAAAAGGTATGTGTGGGTCGGAGGGAGGAATTCAAACTTCAAACTTCAAAGTGTAGTTTGATTGCAGGCAGAGCCACGTTGCCTTTTCAAACCTGTAATCAGTGAAGCTGGGCTGGATCCTTCTGGGGCAGGGGGAAAGTGTGTGTAGTCCAATCCAACGTGTATGTGTGTGTGTTTGAGAGAGGGGGGAAGGAGGGAGAGAGGGAGGGAGGAGGGGAAGGGAGAAGAAAAATAAAAATAAAGAAGGAAACTTCTTTCGCAAAGTAGAAAAACAAATGCTGTCACTTTAAATCAGAACTGAGCATGCCTGGCTGTGGAATTCTGGGAGTTGAAGTCCACAAGTCTAAAAAAAATTGAAACCCACCACTGGGGCAGTGCCTCACCAGCCATAAACCTTACCACATGTCACTGGGCTATGCACATGTATACATATCAGGGGTTGAATGCTATGGGTTCTCCCAGGTTCGGGAGAACCCATAGCTAACATTATGGCTGGTTCAGAGAACCTGCAAATCCCACCCAAAAAGACTCTGTCGGACCAGATATTTCCTTAGTTTGTATGTGTAGAAAAATAATCCTGAAGTTTCACTTCTGCCATGATAGTAAAGGACTACATTCTGTTCCAGCTTTTTTTTTTCTGAAACCAATTCAAGAGGGAAGGTGAACTTGGAATTATCAAGCCATGTTCACTGGTTTTTTCATTTTTTTTCTTTTTTTTCTAGGAAACGCTCTAAATGTATGTATAATTTTAAAAATGATGATACATTTCTCAATAGTTGCTGATCCTTTGGAAAATAGGTTGACCCCTTCCTCTTTGTGGCAGCCCCTCAAGTATTGGAAGGCTATTACCAGACACTGCGATCATATTATCATAGGTAGTGGACATGGGCAGAGGCAAAAAAATATTGGCCAAAAATTTGCATGTGGTTGGAAAAGGATGATACAGAAGCATATTGATTTAAAGCCGGAAGAGCTTTTGTTGGGTATTTTACCAGAGAAATATAGTAAAGAAAATGTATGTGTAATTATTCATGTAATAACTGCAGCTACAATTGTATTTGCACAAAATTGGAAAATGGAAAAAAAAATTCCCACAGAGGGAAAGGTAATTAAAAAAAAAAATAGACTGTGCAGAGATGAACAGATTAACATTAGCAATTAAAGAGAAGGAAGAATCAGAGTATTATAAGATATGGGGATGTTTTTAGCACTGGATAGAAAATGAATATAGACAAAAAAGAAACAGACAATTGAATAATTTGGAAAAGAACCTTGAATTATAGGAGAGGAGTTGAATAGAAAGGAAATTGAAATGTAAATGAAAACGTAAGATAAAAATAGATTAAAAATGATGTAACTGTTAAATATGATGACACAAAGATTGTACCCAGAGGACATACTGTAAGATTAATGATGTAAGAGTGGTTATGGAAAAATAAAAATAAATTAAAAATAAGAGTATTGGAAGACTGCTATCATGTCATCCCTGATCCTTCTTTTCACTAGATTAGCCATGCCCAATATCTGCAACCGTTCATTTTATGTTTTAGCCTCCAATCCCCTAAATTTTCACTAAATGTGATTTACATCTCCATCATGCAGAGAGCAAGACAGTAAGTTATCTGTTGTGGCCCAGCAGGAGCCGTTGGAGCTGCCACCAGACTCCGACAGTGAGGATCCTTATGAGTCGGCTCTTGAGGATGTGGAGGACCCTGGACAGGGTTCCGTCTCCGAGCAGGGCACAGAGAGGCTGGTTGGCCACCAGGAGGCGCCTAAGCCTTGGACCAGTGGGGAGGAGACAAGGGAGTGTGATCCGGACATCAGCAGTAAATTGTTTCTGGATGCCTGGCACCAGAGAGCTAATAGGCGTAAGGAACAGTTGCGCAGTTACAGGAGGTAATTGCACTCGGCTGGTGGTAATTAGGCTCCTCTCCAGACTATAAAAGGACTGCTTGTGCACACGCCCCTTTTGCAGGTCAACACATTAACTAATGTTAGAGAACAGTATTGTGAGCTTGGCAGGCTGGATTGCTGCCAAGGCTTATCTGTGCCGGTTTGCTGCCAAGGACCTGTCTGTCTGTTAATAAATTCTGTAAAGTATCTTTGGCTCGGAGTGTGTTGGTGTGGGACGACTGGGGGTCAGAACAGTTATCTACCAGCTTTAATGTTCCCAAATGCTCAAATGATTCTGCACATTGAATTTTCAAGATATGACTTTCCTTCTGACAAAATCGACCTGTTGCTCCCCATGTGTCTTAAGGATTAAAATAAATACACCATAACTGATGTTGGGACATTTTCAATCATATCTACAATGAAGGATGAAGGCACTCTAGGAGGTCAAAGCGGTGTGTCTCTCTTTTATCCTGAGGGCGATGTAAATTCTGTGACAGCTTCCTGTTCAAAGGAACCATAACTTCCTGCTCTCCTGCTGCACTCAAAGGCTCAGAGGTTGAGGGTTGTGTGAATGCTTTCCCATCAGTAAGAATCCACCAACTTTTTGAACAAGCAATAATGGCATTCTGGCTGAACCTCGTGTCCTTGTTAGTTGTCCTTAGAGGTATTATTTCCAAACAGAAGGGTTATTCCTCAGTTTCTTGTGTTTATCCGCAGAAGGTCTTATTAAACAATCTTTCTTTCTAGGTATCCAGTCCGAGATTCAGTTGGTGGAGTCTGGAGGGGATGTGAGAAGACCTGGAGAGTCCCTCCATCTCTTCTGCCAAGCTTCTGGAGTCACAGTTAGTGGCAATTGGATGAATTGGGTGAGGCAGGCTCCAGGAAAAGGACTGGAATGGGTGGCATGTACATGGTCTTCATACATTTACTACTCTGACAAAGTCAAGGGATGCTTCACCATCTCCAGGGATGATGCCAAAAACCAGCTGTATCTGCAAATGAACAGCCTCAAGCCAGAGGACACAGCTGTCTATTACTGTGTGAGAGCCACAGTGATAGGAAGCAAATGTGAAGCCAAGCAAAAACTGCCTATTTCACCCAGCAGTTCTGCAATTTTTTTTTGATGTAATGAACATCACATTTGAATTTCATACTCAATCCAGGTTCATATTTACTGAGTCCTGACCCTCTCCCTCTCATCCCACCACTCATGTGTCTTAGCCCTTAACTTAGTAAGGTTATCATCCATTTTTCTAAGTGCTTGTGTAAACATTTTTTCATTCGTCCCCAGGGTATCCAGATGCGTATTGGTTTTCCAACAAGGGAAACATGCATGTGGGATAGTAGGAATGGAAATATCTGATCCGTTAACGTACAGAATTGTATTTCACTGATAGCGGCTTCGTCAGGGATGAACTACACGTTACACCCAAGAATGTAAGTAACTGCTACCGTGTATTCCCGAAAAGAAGACAGGGACTTATTTTCTTTTGACTTCCGAAATAAGCCCTTGGTCTTATTTTCAGGGAGATCTTATTATTTTTGAGGTGCAGGAAAGAGTGAGCGTGGTCCAGTTGTAGGTTCCTGACAGCATTACTACAGATTTGGTGTACAGACAAAAATTTGCTCCATGCACATGCGTATCTGTTCTGACCCCCCCCCCCCAATCCGGTACTGAATGCCGACACAGGCTTGGCTGTTTTTAATCACAAAGATTACAACTCTGTTGGTTTGAAAGCCCAGACAAGAGTCACAGGCAAGAATAGTTGCCAGCAACCCAAATCAAACAGAACAGGATACAAGAGAGAACAGACAGAAGTTCCTCAATACTATTACGAGCGGTTGAATCATGCAAAACCTTCCTCCCAAAGTCCCATCTTATATATGCTCTTGGGAGGGGCCACGCCCCAACCACCTGAGCTTCATTATCTCTTAGGAGCTTGTCTCCGGAGCAGCTGTTGCCTTCGTTTCTCCGCCCTTCTTAATCTTGCGTCAGGGACAAACTCCCTCCGATCTTCACCACTGCTCCATGCCTCAGGCGCCTCCTGGTGGCCAACCAGCCTCTCTGGTCCCTGCTCTGCATCTGAACCATGCCCAGGGTCCACCACCTCCTCCATAGCCGACTCATAGGGTTCATCACTATCTGAGTCGCTCAGCAGCTGCAAAGGATCCTGCTGGGTCACAACATTATCTCCCTAAAAAGGCCTAAACATGCGCACATTAGAAAAGGGGAGGGTAATAACATTTTTTCAAATAAGATTGTTCTGCGCATGTGCAGAATAAAAAAAATCAAGATGGCAGTGCCGAGCATAGAACCAGTTGAGGAGCGTGTCCAGCCGAGTTACCATCTACTCGTTTGAACCAGTAGAAACCCACCTCTGGCGTGGTCACATCATGGCTGCTGCTACTGTGCTGCAATATTTTCGGGGTATGTTTATTTTCGGGGGAGGTCTTATTTTCAGGGAAACAGGGTAGTTCTAAGGACGGAAGTGCTAATAATGTATTGTTTTTTTTATTTCTTGAGGTGGGGCTATTGAGCTCATTACTTTCAATCTGCAAACTCTGCAGAACTCCTGGAGATCAGAAAAAAGTGTCCCAAGCCCTATTTTCTTACCTATATAATGAAGGCCTGTTCAGACCCTGTGCCTGATGGGTCGCTTCTACCTGTTTTGCATAAGAGGGCAGTAGGGCCTAACAAACTGACATAGGGCAGACATGATAGCAGTGTTCCAATCTTTCAGGGTCTGCCACAAAGAAGAGGGAGTCAAGCTATTCTCCAAGGCACCTGAGGGTAGAACAAGAAGCAATGGGTGGAAAATAATCAAGGAGAGAAGCCCCTTAGAATCGAGGAGAAATTTCCTGACAGTTAGAACAATTGATCAGTGGAACAGAAGTTGCCTCAAGAAGTTGTGAATGCCCCAACACTGGAAGTCTTTAAGAAGATGATGGATAGCCGTTTGTCTGAAGTAGTGTAGGGTTTCCTGCCTAAGCAGGAGGTTACAATACAATACCATACAATAGCAGAGTTGGAAGGGACCTTGGAGGTCTTCTAGTCCAATCCCCTGCCTAGGCAGGAAACCTTATACCATTTCAGACAAATGGCTATCCAACATCTTCTTAAAGACTTCCAGTGTTGGGGCATTCCCAACTTCTGGAGGCAACTTCTGTTCCACTTATTAATTGTTCTAACTCTCAGGAAATTGGACTAGAAGACTCTCAGGGTTGGACTAGAAGACCTCCAAAGTCCCTTCCAACTCTGTTATTCTATTCTATTCTATTCTATTCTATTCTATTCTCCACTTAACACAAATGAATGTGAGGTTTCTTCTGTTGTTAGCCTGATGATTTCCTCTGCCGTTTCGGAACTATCACTCAATAGGTCTCTGGAGACCTGCCTTACCCAAGAGACTTCCTCATAATCCCTTGTTATAGCTCTGAGATAAAATTGTTTCCCTATCTTCCTTTTTTCATTTTCTGGCCAAGCGTGAGATGTTTGAAATTGTTCGTCTCTCTTGGTTCACTGCCTGCTCTCTTTGTTCATTCATAACTATGGATGGAGATGACAGAAATGTGAATTCTCTTTTGCAGGTGGCATCAACCCCCAACAAGAATAGCAAGAATGTTCAAGAACAAATCAGAAAAGTGTTGGAAATGAAATCAGACACCAGGCTCATACTACCATATGTGGTGGATTTGCACAGAAGCTAAAAGATATTGGACTAAAATCCACATGCGGTTGGAGAAAATGATACACAAACACATAGACTTTAAACCAGATATTTTTGTTAATTGGGAATTATACTGGAAATATATAATAGAGATCTGAAATATTTGATTGTAAATGTCTTAACGGCAGCTAGAATTGTATGTGCAAGAAATTGGAAAAGAATGAGAAAATACCAACGCAGGAGGAAGTTATTCGAAAAATAATGGAATGTGCTGAAATGAATAAATTGACATTTGAAATTAGAGAACAAGAAGATGAACAATTTTATAAGGTATGGCATTTGTTCTATCAGTGGTTAGAAAAAAAACCCATGGAAATGAAAAATGTTGGATAATTATTTGTACTGTAAGAATAGTAGAATGATATAGGTGACATTATAAAGGCATATTGTTACTAAATAGACTAAGAATGATGCAATGGAATGTTGATTTATTATATGTATGTATGTATGTATGTATATGTGTATGTATGTATGTATGTGTGTGTGTGTGTGTGTGTGTGTGTGTGTGTGTGTGTGTATATATATATATATATATATATATATATATATATATATATATATATATATATATATATATATATATATATTATATATATATATATATATATATATATAATATATATGTTGTATTTGTACTGATAAATAAATAAAGGGAGACTAGTATAGATCTATTTTGAGCTAATTAGCTCTCATCAGCTAGCCATACCCTTACTGGGATTTGAACGTGATGAGAGCTAATTAGCTCAAAATAGATCTATACTAGTCTCCCTTTATTTATTTATCAGTACAAATACAACACAAATATAAAAAGGCAACAGTAAAAATAAAAATATGGTTTTCTGCCTGCATGGTCTTCTGTGATGAGCCGAAGGACAGAAAGAGGGAGCAGTGACCTTCCTCCTATATTTAGGCATACCAGGGGTTGTAACACAAATACATACATACATACATACATACATACATACATACATACATACATACATACATACATATATATATATATATATATATATATGTATATATATGTTCAGTGATATCTCACTTGCCATCTTCACGTTGTGGTCTTGAAACATTGCCAAGACAATCTAAATCTTACACAGCAATAGACCCGAATACAACAAAACCAGCATACCTACACCGGTGAAAATCTATGAAAACATATATATGTCTGCTGCAGTTGCTTTTATATATAAAAGCAACTGCAGCAGACTTGTTTTTTTTTTTTAAATCAAAGTTTCTATATTATTTACTACATGGATAAATGGAATCCATCTCCAAAACTTAATTCTGTTAGTAAAGGATACAGCTTATGATTTAGCATTATTTGAAAAAGCACACGTGTAAAGTCTGTGCAAAGAAACCGATATCCTTTTATCCCAAGCGATATGTAAATTGAGAGACAATTTCCTCTTTAAAGCTCAGGGTTTCCCTTTTCAGGCAACACCCACCAACATAAAGTTTGTGCTGGTGATTTCCAGAATTCTCTCCTATCAATTGTCCCCCCATTCAATAGAGGGAGCAACAATGTCCCTGTGGTTAAATGTGGTGTCCTTTCTATTAATGCTCGGAGGTAATCATTTCTTAACCATTTGGATTCTTTTTCTTTTAATGCTTACATGCAAGAGAGCTGACTGAAATGTCTTTCATTTTAGGAGTCCAATCTCAAGTGCAGTTGGTGGAGTCCGGAGGGGATGTGAGAAGACCTGGGGAGTCCCTCCGTCTCTCCTGCCAAGCCTCCGGATTCACCTTCAGCAGCTACTATATGAACTGGGTGAGACAAGCTCCAGGGAAAGGACTGGAATGGGTTGCAAGAATGGGTACATCAGACGTTTACTACTCAGACAAAGTGAAGGGACGCTTCACCATCTCCAGGGACGATGCCAAAAGCCAGCTGTATCTGCAAATGAACAGCCTCAAAGCTGAAGACACGGCAGTCTATTACTGTGCGAGAGACACAGTGAGAGGAAGTGAATCAGAAGCTTGGCAAAAACCTAACATTCTTCAGGACAGCTCTGCAAGTCAATTCAGCCTGAGAAGGCGGCCTTTTTCTATGAGAGAAACTGACAAAACTGCCTGATTGCCAAGATAAAGAAAGAATTGATAATTAAAATGTGTATGTATGGGTGTGTGTGAGAGAGAGAGGGAGGGAGGGAGGGGGGGGGAAGACAGAACTGTATTCCTTAGTGAGAACCCTTTAGTCATTTATTGGATTTGTAATTCAGTCCTCAGATCTGCGGTCTTCCACCTTTGTGTCCATGTATCAGAATCTGTACTTATCTCTCTCTTTGATTCAGCACACACATACACATGGAGAGAGAGAGAGAGAGAGAGAGAGAGAGAGAGAGAGAGAGAGAGATTTTGAGATCTGAAAGTTTAAATATGTTTAAAAGCACACCTACCTCTATCAGTAGAAATGTAGCTATTTAATAAAATAAGGATGCCCTAAAACTCCTAATAATTGTATGTAGTGTGAAATCAAGGAAGGGCGTAGAAGCTGGAATATGAGAGTCCTCTCCTCTCCACTTACCTCCCCTCCCCTCCCCTTCACTATTCTTCCCTTCCCCTTCCCTCCCATCCCATATCCTAATTACTCATTGAGAATTGATCACTTTCTAGTAAGAACTTTTGAACTCTTTTGTTCTAAGTCCAATTACAGAGTTTACTGGAAGAAAATGTAAAATAATCAAAATGGCTTGAAAATTTCATCTTCCCTGTTTACGAAGTGATCTGGCTTCATAAAGAACTATACTACTACTACTACTACTACTACTACTACTACTACTACTACTACTTCTACTTCTACTACTACTACTACTACTACTACTAGCACTAGTAGTAATACTACTACTACTACTACATTGAATGAATGTTGTCCCTTTAGTACTGTGGCAAATGGAAATAAATGAAACCATATGATCATCTGTTTAAATATCTAAACCGCCATACAAAAATTGAGGAAGCATCTGGACATAAACGACTTCCTCGGAGAATCGGGAAGTTGTGTCTTCACCTCCTCACTTTTGGCACTAGGGGGCATTGTTGTCACATGAAACCCCGTGGCGTATGTACCCGGTGGGGGTGGGGCAGAGAAGAAAACCTCTCATTAGATATTGTCTCATTTTAGGTTGCCGCAAAATAGGACACAGCAGTCTATTAGTGTGCACGAGACACAGTTAGAGGAAATGCATCTGAAGCCAAGCAAAAACTGCCTATTTCACATAACATATTTTTCAGAGTATAAGACGCACAAAGATTTTGAAGAGGCAAATTTTTAAAAAAAGAGATTTTGCACCTTGCAAACCTCCCAAAAATGGGCCATTTCTCACGAATGGAGGCCCGTTTTTTCCACCAAAAAATGCCTGAATAGCCTTTAGAAGGGTTATGGAGTGCTCTGGGAGGGGGGGCAGGTAAAAAATGGCCTTTTTTGTCAAAAGAAGAGAGTATGCATAGCCTTTAGGAGGCTCATAGAGTGTCCCTGGGGGCTGGGGGGCAAAGCTAAGCAAAAGGGGGCCCATTGTTTGCTCATTTCTGCCCTTCCCAGCCCCCAGGAGCACTCTGAAAATCTCCTAAAGGCAATGCACGGCCCTTTTGGTGAAGGGGGCAGGGTTTCTGGAGGCAAAAAATGTCGTGTTCAGTCGCACCCAGATTTTCATCCTCTTTTTTGTCTTATACTCTGAAAAATACGATATATAAGCAACTACAGCAGACTTGTTTTTTATGCCAGTTATTTAAACCAAGGCACAATTTCCTCCATAAATGAGCCACGTGGTTTTCCTTTTCAGTCTACACACCCCAAAACAAAGTTTGGGCACTTTCCAAAATCTTTTCTTCTCAATTCCCGTCAATTCATTAAAGAATAATTCTCAAGGGTGAAACTTGACATCCTCACTAGCAGTCCTCAGAGATAATGCTTTCCTTTCTGTAGAATTTAGTTCCATTTTTTTGTGTGTGTGTACAGGAGATTTCAGTCAAGTACCTTTCGTTCTAGGTGTCCAGTTGAAGGTCTCAGAGGCCTGTGAAAAGGCCAGGATTTCCCCTCCATTTCTCCTGCCTTGCCTCTTGATTAGCTTCCATACCCATTAATAAAATGGCGGACAGAGGCACCTGGAAACAGCTGCAATAGACGGCATAAATCAAAGGTTCTATATTATTTACGACACGGATAAAGGGAAGGGATGCTTCACTATCTCCAAAACCCAATTCTATTAGCAAAGGACACAGCTTATTATTTAGCATTATTTGAAAGCCACACTTGTAAAGTCTGTGCAAAGAAACCTATAAGAGAATGCCCTGAGGGGCCCATTTATCTCAAGCGATATGTAAATTGAGGGACAATTTCCTCTTTAAAGCTCAGGGTTTCCCTCTTCGGGCAACACCCACAAACACAAAATTTGTGCTGGTGATTTCCAGAATTCTCTCCTATCTATTACCCTCCATTCATTACAGGGAGCTAAAATGTTCCTGTGGTTAAAAGCGGTGTCCTTTCTATTAATGCTCGGAGGTAATCATTTCTTAACTATTTGGATTCTTTTTCTTTTAATGCTTACATGCAAGAGAGCTGACTGAAATGTCTTTCATTTTAGGTGTCCAATCTCAAGTGCAGTTGGTGGAGTCTGGAGGGGATGTGAGAACACCTGGAGAGTCCCTCCGTCTCTCCTGCCAAGCCTCTGGATTCACCTTGGGAAGTTACTGGATGAGCTGGATGAGACAGGCTCCAGGGAAAGGATTGGAATGGGTGGCAAGGATACGCTATGATGCTGCATATATTTACTACTCTGACAAAGTCAAGGGCCGCTTCACCATCTCCAGGGACAATGCCAAAAGCCAGATGTATCTGCAAATGAACAGCCTCAAAGCTGAAGACACGGCAGTCTATTACTGTGTGAGAGACACAGTGAGAGGAAGTGAAGCTGAAGCTTGGTAAAAACCTAACATTCTTCAGGACAGCTCTGCAAGTCAATTCAGCCTGAGAAGGCTGCCTTTTTCTACGATAGAAACTGATAAAACTGCCTGATTGCCAAGATAAAGAAAGAACTGATAATGAAAATGTGTATGTATGGGTGTGTGAGAGAGAGAGAGGGAGGGAGGGAGGGAGGGAGGGAGGGAGAATTGTATTCCTTAGTTAGAACCCTTTAGTCGTTTATTGGATTCGTAGTTCAGTCCTCAGATCTGCAGTCTTCCACCTTTGTGTGCATGTATCAGAATCTGTACTTATCTCTCTCTCTCTCTCTCTTTGATTCAGCACACACATACACATGGAGAGAAAGAGAGAGAGAGAGAGAGAGAGAGAGAGACAGAGACAGAGAGAGACAGAGAGACAGAGAGACAGAGAGAGAGAGAGAGATTTTGAGATTTGAAAGTTTAAATATGTTTAAAAGCACACCTACCTCCATCAGTAGAAATGTAGCTATTTAATAAAATAAGGATGCCCTAAAACTCCTAATAATTGTATGTAGTGTGAAATCAAGGAATGGCGTAGAAGCTGGAATATAAGAGTCCTCTCCTCTCCACTTACCTCCCCTCCCCTCCCCTTACATTATTCTTCCCTTCCCCTTCCCTCCCATCCCATATCCTAATTATCATTGAGAATTCATCACTTTCTAGTAAGAACTTTTGAACTCTCATGTTCTAGGTCCAATTACAGAGTTTACTGGAAGAAAATGTAAAATAATTAAAATGGCTTCAATTTTTCAGTTTCCTCTTCCCTGTTTACGAAGTGATCTGGCTTCATAAAGAACTATACTACTACTACTACTACTACTACTACTACTACTACTACTACTACTACTACTTCTTCTTCTTCTTCTTCTTCTACTACAACTACTACTACTACTACTAGCACTAGTAGTAATACTACTACTAGTAGTAGTGCATTGAATGAATGTTGTCCCTTTAGTACTGTGGCAGATGGAAATAAATGAAACCATATGATCATCTGTTTAAATATCTAAACTGCCATACAAAAACTGAGGAAGCATCTGGACATAAACGACTTCCTCGGAAAATCGGGGTGTCCCCACCTCCTCACTTTTGGCACTAGGGGGGAATGTTGTCACATGAAACCCCATGGCGTATGTACCCGGTGGGGGTGGGGTAGAGAAGAGAACCTCTCATTAGATATTGTCTCATTTTAGGTTGCCTCAAAATAGGACGCAGCAGTCTATTACTCTGCACGAGACACCGTTAGAGGAAATGCATCTGAAGCCAAGCAAAAACTGCCTATTTCACACACCATATTTTTCAGAGTATAAGACGCACAAAGATTTTGAAGAGGCAAATTAAAAAGAGAGAGATTTTGCACTCTGCAGAACTCCCAAAAATGGGCTATTTCTCACGAAAAAAGGCCCATTTTTTCCACCAAAAAGCACCTGAATAGCCTTTAGGAGGCTTATGGAGTGCTCCGGGAGGGGTGGGCAGGCAAAAAATGCCCCTTTTTTGTCAAAAAAAGAGAGTATGCATAGCCTTTAGGAGGCTTATAGAGTGCCCCTGGGGGATGGGGGGGCAAAATTAAGCAAAAGGGGGCCCATTGTTTGCTCATTTCTGCCCTCCCCAGGCCCCAGGAGCACTCTGGAAGCCTCCTAAAGGCTACGTAAGGCCATTTTGGTGAAGGGGGCAGGGTTTGGGGAGGCAAATAAATGCTCTATTCAGTGTATAAGACGCACCAAGATTTTCAGCCTCTTTTTTGATGGAAAAAGGTGCATCTTATGCACCAAAAAAATATGGTAGGTCTTTCTTTGAAACCTTAAGATTCTTACAGTTTGGGGCCTTGATCAGGTTTCACACCAGGGGGAGCTGTTCTCACAAAGATCCCTGGCGGCGAGGGAATGGAAATCAACCGTTGTGTACAAATAATATCTCATTTCCAAGGCATATACTTTTTTCCATTTGGCGTACGGTTTGGTTCCATGAAACACTTAAGCCACAGTGAGCCCAGAAAGAAGACGACTTAAACAGAGGCTGGAATAACAATCAGCATTTAATCTTTGATCAAAGTTGAATTGCTCTAATTAAAGGATGCCTTCGGTTTTGTCAAGGGTGGAAACCTATTTAAAGATCACCGTTGTAGGGAGTGTTCAAAGAAAACTGTGAGATAAATGCACCGAGGAGCTCTTTTATCTCAACCAATATGTAAATCAGGAGACAATTTCCCCTTTAAAGGAGTCAGATGGTTTTACTTTTAAGGCTACACCCACCAGCACAAATATTGAGCACTTTCCCGAATCGATTCTTCTCCATTCCTTAGAGAAAGCCAAAATGACCCCATGGCTGAGGTTGGTCTTCTTCCTTGCATTCCTTGGAGGTAATTGTTTCTTTCTACATAGAACTTCCTTCTATTTACTTTTCTTGTATACAGGAGATGTCAATGAAACACTTTTCTTTTTAGGAATCCAATCTCAAGTCCAGTTGGTGGAAACTGGAGGGGATGTGAGAAGACCTGGGGAGTCCCTCCGTCTCTCCTGCCAAGCCTCTGGATTCACCTTCAGCAGTTATGAGATGGTCTGGGTGAGACAGGCTCCTGGGAAAGGACTGGAATGGGTGGCATATATATGGTCTTCAAATCGTTACTACTCTGACAAAGTCAAGGGACGCTTCACCATCTCCAGAGACGATGCCAAAAGCCAGCTGTATCTGCAAATGAACAGCCTCAAAGCTGAAGACACGGCAGTCTATTACTGTGCGAGAGACACAGTGAGAGGAAGTGAATCTGAAGCTTGGCAAAAACCTAAAATTCATCAGGACATCTGTGCAAGTCAATTCAGGCTTAGAAGCCTGCCTTTTTCTATGAGAGAAACTGACAAAACTGCCTGATTGCTAAGACAAGAAAGAACTGATAATGAAAATGTGTTGTGTGTGTGTGTGTGTGAGAGAGAGAGAGAGAAAGAGAGAGAGAGAGAGAATACTGATACACACACACACACATTTTCATTATCAGCTCTTTCTTTTCTTGCCAATGGTTACCTCTGAGAGAGAGAGAATTGTATTCCTTAGTTAGAACCCTTTAGTCATTGATTGGATTTGTAGTTCAGTCCTCAGATCTGCAACCTTCCACCTTTTTGTGCAAGTATCTCTCTATCTCTTTCATTCAGCGCACACATAAACAAAAGGGAGGGAAAGAGAGAGAGAGAGATTTGAAAGTTGAAATATGTTTAAAAGCATACCTTCCTCCATCAGTAGAAATGTAGCTATTTAATAAAATAAAACTCCTAATAATTGTATGTAGTGTGAAACCAAGGAAGGGCGTAGAAGCTGGAATATAAGAGTCCTCTCCTCTCCTCTTACCTCCCCTCCCCTCCCCTTCACTATTCTTCCCTTCCCCTTCCCTCCCATCCCATATCCTAATTACTCATTGAGAATTGATCACTTTCTAGTAAGAACTTTTGAACTCTTTTGTTCTAAGTCCAATTACAGAGTTTACTGGAAGAAAATGTAAAATAATCAAAATGGCTTGAAAATTTCAGTTTCATCTTCCCTCTTTACGAAGTGATCTGGCTTCATAAAGAACTATACTACTACTACTACTACTACTATGACAATTTTTTTTAATCTTGTTTCCGTAATAGTTCAGTGAAAAGTTCACATGAAAATCTCACATCTGAGAAAAATATAATCCTCACCATGAAACAGATAGATAGATAGATAGATAGATAGATAGATAGATAGATAGATAGATAGATGATAGATAGATAATGATAAATGAATAAATGAATGATCGATTGATAGAGAGACAGACAGACATGATAGATGATAGACAGACAGACAGACAGGCAGGCAGGCAGACAGACAGGCAGGCAGACAGACAGACATGATAGATGATAGATGATAGTGTTGAAAGAAATGTCCTTCTGGGTTCGGCTCCAAGTGGGGAAAAAGATACTGGAGACATGGAGGCTGCTTGGAAAGATGGTTTTAATGGTAGACAGGACCACATGGCTTGATCCCTGAACAGAAAAGGTGATCACATGCTTCAATGTTGGTGGAGAAGAAGAGAAGGAAGGACTGAGATGCTGAGTCCCTGGTTTTATGCCCTCTCTGGCCTTTGATCTTGAACTTTCTAGGCTGCGTTTTGAATCCAGGTTTGGTTGAGTTCTCAAATGCCATGTGGGGAGTTGGGTAAAGGGCCAATATTATCCCGCCTTAATCCCATCCCCCTGGAGCTGAAAGGGAGAACTAGTTATTATGTAAAGGGACTGGCTTGGCCACCTTAATGGCCCATTGGCAAAGTGGGTGGAGGCAGGAAGCTACAGGGAGCTATTCCCTCTTTATAAAACATGTTTCTTCCTTTTCACATCCAGGGAAATATTCTGCCTTTTCAATATTTCCTAGGATATTTCATTTTTCTGGGAGAGGGCTGGGTGATAACTTCCTACAATAGACAGACAGACAGACAGACAGATATTTCAACAGAGAACTTGTCTACAATCTGGAAATGTTCTTCATATTTTTCTGTACATTGAAACACCTAAAGGGACAATTTATCATGTGAAGCAGACATGCAAAAAACTCAAAATTCATGGATACAAATCGAGAAGGTAATCCAGAAGTTTTTACAAGCTAACGTACATTTGAAACTGGAGCGGTTTTCTTTTGGGACTAATGGACAGGAAATAAGAAGAAAAGTCATGGAACTTCGTTTTATATTATTTGTTTGCTTGTTGAATTCCTCTGCTGCTCCCCTCAATGATAAGGCAACCGTGGACAACTTTCGAACCATAACATGATAGACAAAAAGGCAAATTTTGCTTAAATTACAATTGCAGTTATAAGGTTATATAAATCCTGGAACAAGGAGACAGGTGTCTCACAGAAATTGGATGTTGTTGAAGTGTCAATCACTTCCAGCATTCATCAATCCTTTCCTGTCCCCAAGGCCTCTGGCAAAACCAGGATTTGATGCCATTCTCCAAGGCCAAAAGAATGGAGCCAGTTCTCACTCCTGGTGGCAGATTGTGCCACAAAACGGGGCCACCGAAGAGAAGGCTCCTCTCCATGACCCCTTCAACTGAAATTCCTTGGCTGACAGAGCTCACAGCAGGCCCCTTGACCGGAGCAAATGGGGCAAGGGAATCCTATTGGTACAAGATGACTCAACAGAGTCATTTTATCTCGGACAACTGCAGGGAGTGTATTATATGCTCAAAAATGGAAAGACCCCAAACCGCCCACAATGGAGGAACGGCTGGAGAAGATGAAGACATTTGGGGAGATGGCTAAGCTGTTTTGTTTTTTTTTAATCAGAAAGAAAATCTGTCTTCAGGGTTGTCTGGAAATTGTATGAAATTTGTGTGTAATACCAAAAAAAAAAAATTCTCGTGATTTGTGGTTTTGATGATCAGAAAAAACAAGAAAACAGAAAAAAATGTGCTCTTTTTGGCAATCATAAAAGTTTATAATGTAACGTATTTCAAACTGGAAGTTTCTTTTTCCCATTTCTTCTCATTTCCTCTTTCTGAATTTTTTTTTAGAATTTTTTTATTTTCAAAACAAACACAACACATAAAATCTTCTCTTTTTTTGCATACTGTAGAAAGTGTATCAGTTGGTTACAAAAGGCTTTCGTGGATCTCTTCCACAGTCATCAAACATAATTCATATTAACTCAAGTATTTTAACTCAAATATTTATACATATTACCATCATCATACCTCCATTTACATTTGACTACAATTGTTTAAACGTCCTTCAACATAAAATATACCAAGATTTAATACATAACCACATACTAGCATTTCATTTACTATTTCTAAAATTCTCCAATAAGACTGAATCTTTATGTCCTATTCTAGCTAAACATTCATAATATTCAATAACAAAATTTTCTAATCCTTCCTTCCAAATCATTATTTGCAATTTACATCCAATTTCCTTATGTTGTACACATGCCTATATATACCTTATTATCATTATCCCTCCTTTATTTAACTATATCCTGTATCATAACATTTTCCTCCTAATATTCAAAACTTAACTATATCTAACTTAGTTCTTTTTTAAAAAAATGATCTTTATATATAATCCAAGAGGGTTTCTAATGTTCCTTTCATGGGTACCATTCAATATTCAACGTATAGTCTCTTTCTGAATTTTTGTTCTTTCTTTCCTTTTTTTATTTTATCCTTTCCTTTTCCTTTCCTTTCCTTCCCCTCCATTCCGTTCTTCCTTCTTTCCTTCTACCTTCCAGTCTCTTCTTCCTTCCCTTCCTTTCCTTTCCTCTCCTTTCCTTTCATTTCCTCTCCTCTCCTCCCCTTCCCTATCCATTCCATTTCTCTTCCCTTCCTTTCCTTCTCATTGTTTATTAGACTGTATGAGTATCTACTGTTTCCATAACATTTCTAATAAACCACACACATAACTCCTGTCTCTTTCAAGGGCCCACCTTAATGACGGGTTTGTTAACCCAGAGAGGTGGAGGAAACGGAATCTCAGGGGTTTTTTAATCAAAAGTTTTTAAATAGTTTTAAGGGGTTCCAAAGGGGAGGGGAGGGTTAAACTGACCAGGAATGAGATTAGTGCCAGGCGAACAGGTGTGGTCAAGAGGGGAGTGAGCGGAGCGAGGGAGAGGGGGGGAAATAACATTCCTACAGAGGGCTGGATTATACCAACGGTCGTAGGGAGGGGTAGGTGCGAGGACAGACATAATACCTGCAGTCGGGAGACCGTGGTCGTTGGACATGCCCGGTCATTTGTACCAACCCCCGCATACTAGGTGGCCAGGATCGACAGAGCCCGGGCCTAAGGCTGATGCTGTGTAATGCGAGGTCTGTTGTTAATAAGGCCCCCCTCATAAAAGACTTGATTTCTGAGGGGGAGCCTGACCTCACAGGAATAACGGAGACCTGGTTGGGCCACGAGGGTGGCTTGCCCCTCGTGGAAATGTGCCCACCAGGCTACCGTGTATTCCACCAGCCACAGGCCCAGGGGAGGGGTGGTGGTGTAGCGGTGATTATACAGGAGAGTCTGGAACCGAGAGAGCTCACTGTGCCACAGACATCCGGATGTGAGTCTCTGAGTGTGAGGTGGGGCCCAGGGAGACAGTTGGGACTGCTGATGGTATACTTGGCTCCTCGCTATACATCAGCGGCCCTGCCCGAACTCCTCGAGCTGATCGCAGAGATGGCAGTTGAGACCCCCAGACTGTTAGTTATGGGGGATTTCAACTTGCCGTCGATGGGAGAAGCATCTGAGGTGGTTCGGGAGTTCATGGCTTCCATGACAGCCATGGACCTGACTCAAGTAATTCAGGGCCCCACACACGAGGGAGGTCACACACTGGATCTTGTTTTTGTCTCTGGCCAGTGGGCGAGTGATCTGGGAATAGGGGACTTAGCCATCACACCCCTGTCATGGTCAGATCACTCACTTCTCCGGCTTGACTTCCCCGGTCCTACCCCCCACCGCGGGGAGGCGGAACCAAAATGTCCAAGATGGTTCCGCCCCAGGCGCCTGATGGAACCGGAAAGGTTCCCGACGGAGCTTGGGCCACTTCCTGTCGACCTGACCTGCTCCCGGACGGAGGACCTGGTGGCCGCATGAAATAGTGCGGCCGCCGGGGCCCTAGACCGGGTTGCGCCTTTGCGGCCTCTCCTGCGGCAACGAACCACCCTGGCCCCTTGGTTTACCGAGGAGCTGAGGATGATGAAACGCCATAAGAGACGCCTAGAGAGCAGATGGAGATCTTCCCGTTCCGAATCTGACCGAACACAGGTAAGAGCCTACTTAAGGACATACCTTGTGGCATTGAGAGTGGCCAAATGTCGATATTGTGCCACTCTCATTGCATCCGCAGATAACCGCCCTGCTGCCCTGTTTCGGGTGACCCGCTCTCTTCTATCACAGAGGCCACGGGAGGCCCCTTTACAGGGCAGGGCAGAGGAATTTGGGGAATATCTGCAGGATAAAATCGCTCAGATCCAGAGGGAATGGATCTTCCTCAGTGATCCAGGGGAGACGTCCGAGGCCAGTCTTGAGAGACCATTCTGGGAGGAGTTTGACTCTGTTGCCTCCGATGATTTGGACAGGTTGCGTGGGCGATTGCGAGCCACCACATGTTTATTGGACCCATGTCCCTCCTGGCTTGTACTGGCATCCTGGGAGGTCACATGAGGCTGGCTCTTGGGAATGGTGAACGCTTTGTTGAGTGAGGGGTTCCTACCAGCCGCCTTGAAAGAGGTGGTTGTGAGGCCCTTACTCAAGAAGCCTTCGCTGGACCCAACTGAGCTAGCTTATTATCGTCCGGTCTCCAACCTTCCCTTTTTAGCGAAGGTTGTAGAGAGTGTGGTGGCTGCGCAGTTCCCATGCCACCTGGAGGAAACTGACTATCTAGACCCGCGCCAGTCCGGTTTCCATCCTGGGCACAGCACGGAGACGGCCTTGGTCGCGTTGGTTGACGATCTCTGGAGAGCCAAGGATAGGGGTTGTTCCTCTATCCTGGTTCTGTTAGACCTCTCAGCGGCTTTCGATACCATCGACCATGGTATCCTATTGCGACGGCTGGAGGGGCTGGGAGTAAGGGGCACCGTTTTATGGTGGTTCTGCTCCTACCTCTCCGACCGGACGCAATGTGTGTTGGCAGGGGAGCAGCGGTCGACCCTGAGGCCACTCACTTGTGGGGTGCCACAGGGGTCAGTCCTCTCGCCTCTCCTGTTCAACACATATATGAAACCGCTGGGTGAGATCATCCGTGGCTTTGGGGTGGGATACCATCTGTACGCTGATGATACTCAGCTGTACATTCCCACCCCGAACCACCCCAACGAGGCCGTTGACGTGATGTCCCAGTGTTTGGAAGCCTTACGGATCTGAATGGGAGACAACAGACTTAAACTCAACCCCTCCAAGATGGAGTGGCTGTGGCTACCGGCCTCTCGGTTCAACCAGCTGACTCCATCGCTGGCCATTGGGGGCGACCAACTGGCCCCCGTGGAACAGGTGTGCAATTTGGACGTCCTCCTAGATGCCCGGCTGTCTATGGATGACCATGTGGCAGCCGTGGCAAGGGGGGCGTTCCACCAGGTTTGCCTGGTGCACCAATTGAGCCCCCTATTGGACCGGGATGCCCTTCGCACAGTCACTCATGCGCTGGTGACGTCTCATCTGGATTACTGTAATGCTCTTTACATGGGGCTTCCCTTGAGATGCACCCGAGGACTGCAGTTGGTCCAGAAAGCGGCCGAGCGGGCAGTGATGGGGAGTACAAGGTACTCCCATGTGACACCTCTCCTGTGCGAGCTGCACTGGCTCCCTGTAGTCTTTCGGGTGCGTTTCAAGGTGTTGATCACTATCTTTAAAGCGCTCCATGGCACAGGACCTAGCTACTTGAGGGATCGTATCCTGCCCCATACATCCCTGCGAGCAATTCGCTCTCACAGGGAGGGACTTCTCCGGGTGCCGTCCACCAAGCAATGCCAAAGGGTGGCGCCGAGGGGCAGGGCCTTCTCTGTGATGGGCCCAGTCCTCTGGAATGACCTCCCCCCCGACATTAGGACAGCAACCGATCTCCGCTCCTTCCGCACGAAACTCAAGACCCACCTGTTCCAACTAGCCGGCCTGGCCTGAATTATAGCTATTTTCTAATCCCTCTGGATAAAATTGTAAATTAAGTTTGACTCTGGGTATTTTAATTGTTTTTACTCGCATTTTGCTGTTTTTAATTAATTGATTATTTATTTATTATGTGTTGTACAATGTTTTTTGTATATCTCTTCCTTGTTATTTATTTGTTGTATAATAAATTGTACGCCGCCCCGAGTCCCTTGGTGGAGAGGGGGCGGCATATAAATTGGATTAATAAATAAACAAATAAATAAATTGTGTGTCTGTTTAAAATATAAATCCTCGCCATAAGCTTTGCTAAATGCCGATCAACCTGAATTAGTTGAAGAATCCAAAGATATTTTGTTAGTATAACTCGGTCTACATAGAGATTCTGTATTTAATGCACACTTAGTGCTTGCTCATCATATGTTAGCTTGAATCAACTCTGAAAAGTGGTGAACATTTTCAAGGCTTGCCTTTAATTGTTCTAATTAAAGGATGCCTACAGTTTTCTCAAGGCTGCAATGTTACTTAAAGAACACTATTGTAGGAGCCTACAAGGAAAACTATTGAGATAAATGCACCAACAAGCTCTTTACGAAGTGATCTGGCTTCATAAAGAACTACTACTACTACTACTACTAGCACTAGTTCTACTACTACTAGTAGTGCATTGAATGAATGTTGTCCCTTTAGTACTGTGGCAGATGGAAATAAATGAAACCATATGATCACCTCTCTAAATATCTAAACTGCCATACAAAAATTGAGGAAGCATCTGGACTTCAACGACTTCCTCGGAGAATCGGGAAGTTGTGTCTTCACCTCCTCACTTTTGGCACTAGGGGGCAATGTTGTCACATGAAACCCCATGGCGTATGTACCCGGTGGGGGTGGGGTAGAGAAAAAAACCTCTCATCAGATATTGTCTCATTTTAGGTTGTTGGGTTTTTTTCTTTGGCATGACAATATTTTTTTAATCTTGTTTCCGTAATAGCTCAGTGAAAAGTTCCCATGAAAATCTCACATCTGAGAAAAATATAATCCTCATCATGAAACAGATAGATAGATAGATAGATAGATAGATAGATAGATAGATAGATAGATAGATAGATAGATAGATAGATAGATAGATAATGATAAATGAATGAATGATGATCGATCGATAGAGAGACAGACAGACAGAGAGACAGACATGATAGATGATAGACAGACAGACATGATAGATGATAATGTTGGAAGAAATATTCCTACAATAGACAGACAGACAGACAGACAGACAGTTTTTTTCAACAGAGAAGTTATCTACAATCTGGAAATGTTCTTCATATTTTTCTGTACATTGAAACAACCTAAAGGGACAATTGATCATTTGAAGCAGATATGCAAACCAGCTCAAAATTCATGGATACAAATTCACACAGTAATCCAGAGGGTTTTACAAGCTAACATACATTTGAAACCGGAGCGGTTTTCTTTTTGGGACTAATGGACAGGAAACAAGAAGTAAAGTCATGGAACTTCGTTTTTTATTATTTGTTTGCTTGTTGAATTCCTCTGCTGCTCCCGTCAATGATAAGGCAACTGTGGGCGACTTTCGAACCATAACATGATAGACAAAAAGGCAAATTTTGCTTAAATTACAATTGCAGTTATAAGGTTATATAAATCCTGGAACAAGGAGACAGGTGTCTCACAGAAATTGGATGTTGTTGTTGAAGTGTCAATCACTTCCAGCATTCATCAATCCTTTCCTGTCCCCAAGGCCTCTGGCAAAACCAGGATTTGATGCCCTTCTCCAAGGCCAAAAGAATGGAGCCAGTTCTCACTTCTGGTGGCAGATTGTGCCACAAAATGGGGCCACCGAAGAGAAGGCTCCTCTCCATGACCTCTTCAACTGAAATTCCTTGGCTGACAGGGCTCACAGCAGGCCCCTTGACCGGAGCAAACGGGGCAAAGGAATCCTATTGGAACAAGATGGCTCCACAGAGTCATTTTATCTCAGATAACCACAGGGAGTGTATTATATACTCAAAAATGGAAAGACCCCAAACTGCCCACAATGGAGGAACGGCTGGAGAAGATGAAGACATTTGGGGAGATGGCTAACCTGTTTTGTTTTTTTTTGAATCAGAAAGAAAATCTGTCTGCAAGGTTGACTGGAAAATGTATGAAATTTGTGTCTAATACTATATATATATATATATAATGTTGTATTTGTACTGATAAATAAATAAAGGGAGACTAGTATAGATCTATTTCGAGCTAATTAGCTCTCATCAGCTAGCTATACCCTTACTGGGATTTGAACCTGGGCTGTATTATATCTTAGGCAGGAGTCTTAGCCACTAAACCACATGCTCGCCTCCTTATCAGTTGAGCCAGGGAAATAGGAATGTATTTGTGTTACAACCCCTGGTATGACTAAATATGGGAGGAAGGTCACTACTCCCTCTTTCTGTCCTTCGGCTTATCACGGAAGACCATGCAGGCAGAAAACCATATTTTTATTTTTAATGTTGTTTTTTTATTTAATATATATATTTCTCATGATTTGTGGTTCTGATGATCAGAAAAAAATTGTGGTTCTGATGATCAGAAAAAAATAAGAAAACAAAAAATGTGGTCTTTTTGGCAATCATAAAAGTTTATAATGTAATGTATTTCAAACTGGAAGTTTCTTTTTCCCATTTCTTCTCATTTTCTCTTTCTGATTTTTTTATTCTTTCTTTACTTTTTTCTTTCATCCATTCCTTTTCCTTTCCTTTCCTTCCTCTCCATTCCCTTCTTCCTTCTTCCTTCCCTTCCCTTCTTCCTTCCCTTCCTTTCCTTTCCTTCTTCCTTCCCTTTCCTTTCCTTAATCTTCTTTCCTTTCCTTTCCTTTCCTTTCCTCTCCTCTCCTTTCCTTCTTCCCTTCCCTTTTCATTTCCCTTCCTTCCTTCCCTTCTCATTGTTTATTAGACTGTATGAGTATCTACTGTTTCCATAACATTTCTAATAAACCACACACATAATACATGTCTCTTGTGTGTCTTTTTAAATATAAATCCTCACCATAAAGGCATACTTGAGTTGACTATACTTGTGCTTTGCTAAACGTAGAGTAACCTGAATTAGTTGAATAATCCAAATATATTTTGCTAGTATAACTCAGTCTACATAGAGATTCTGTATTTAATGCAGCCTTAGTGCTTGTTCATCATGTTAGCTTGAATCAATGCTGAAAAGTGGTGAACATTTTCAAGGCTTGCCTTTAATTGTTCTAATTAAAGGATGCCTTCAGTTTTCTCAAGGCTGCAATGTTACTTAAAGATCACCATTGTAGGAGCCTACAAGGAAAACTATTGAGATAAATGCAGCAAGGAGCTCTTTTATCTCAACCAATATGTAAATCGAGGTGCAATTTCCCCTTTAAAGGAGTGAGTTGGTTTTACTTTTAAGGCTACACCCACCAGCACAAATCTTGAGCACTTTCACAAATCATTCTTCTCCAGTCATTAGAGAAAGCCAAAATGGCCCCATGGCTGCAGTTGGTGCTCTTACTTGCATCCCTCAAAGGTAATTGTTTCCCTCTCTAGGGAATTTCCTTCCATTTGCTTTTCTTGTATGCAGTAGATCTCACTAAAATACTTTTCTCTTTAGGAGTCCAGTCTCAAGTCCAGTTGGTGGAGTCTGGAGGGGATGTGAGAAGACCTGGGGAGTCCCTCCGTCTCTCCTGCCAAGCCTCTGGATTCAGCAGTTTCAGCAGCTATGGCATGGTCTGGGTGAGACAGGCACCTGGGAAAGGACTTGAATGGGTGGCATATATATGGTCTTCAAATATTCACTACTCTGACAAAGTCAAGGGACGCTTCACCATCTCCAGGGACGATGCCAAAGGCCAGCTGACATCTGCAAATGAACAGCCTCAAACCAGAGGACACAGCAGTCTATTACTGTGCGAGAGACACAGTGAGAGGAAGTGAATCTGAAGCCAAGTAAAAACTGCCAATTTCACAGACCGTATTTTTCAGAGTATAAGACGCAGCAAGATTTCGAAGAGGCAATTTTTTTTAAAAAAAGTTTTTGCACTCTGCAGACCTCCCAAAAATGGCCCGTTTCTCACAAAAAAGGGCCCTTTTTTCCCCAAAAAAGTGTATGAATAGCCTTTAGGAGGCTTGTAGAATGCTCCGGGGAATGCGGGGGTGGGGCAAAACGAGGCAAAAAATGGCCCGTTTTATGTCAAAAAAAAAGTGCATGCATAGCGTTTAGGAGGCTTATAGAGTGCCCCTGGGGGCTGGGGGGGGGGGAATTAAGCAAAAAGAGGCCCATTGTTTGCTCATTTCTGCCCCCCCCCCAGGCGCCAGGAGCACTCTGGAAGCCTCCTAAAGGCTATGTACCGCCATTTTGGTGAAGGGGGCAGGGTTTGGGGAGGCAAATAAATGCTGTATTCAGTGTATAAGACGCACCCAGATTTTCAGCCTCTTTTTTGAGGGAAAAAGGTGCATCTTATACTCCAAAAAATACGATAGGTCTTTCATTGAAACCTTAAGATTCTTACAGTTTGGGGCCTGCCCCTCTGGATCAGGTTTCACACCAGGGGGCGCTGTTCTCACAAAGCTCCCTGGAATAGAAATCAACTGTTGTGTACAAATAATATCTCATTTCCAAGTCATATCTTTTTTCCATTGGGTGTACGGTTAGGTTCCATGAAACGCTTAAGCCACAGTGAGCCCCAAAAGAAGACGACTTAAACAGAGGTTGGAATAACAATCAGCGTTTAATCTTTGATCAAAGTTGAAAGACATGATGGTTGGTTGTTCCAAACGTATCCAAGGATATGCAGGGAAGGACTGCAAACTCCAGAGAAGTTGTAACCCTTTATGTATTGTTAAGAAAAGTTATGAAACCATCAGTTACATTGTGGTCCAAGTAAGATATGATGCCAGTACTATTTACTATTCAGACAAAGTGAAGGGATGCTTCACCATACTTTGTGTGTGTGTGTGTGTGTGTGTGTGTCTGTGTGTGTGTGTGTGTGTCGGGGTGCAATGATACTGGTTCGGGTCAGTAGGAAACTAATAGAAAAAAATGCTACCAGTTTGCAGAACTGGTAGTAAAAAATACTAAAAAAAAGTTTTAAAAAAAGTTCCAATGATAGCACGTCACACAGCTGATCTTTGGAACTTTTTAAAAAACTTTTTAAGCATTTTTTTTTACTACAGGCTCTCCAGAAACATGACGGTGAGGGTCTATTTTTTGCCCCAGGCAGGCTTCTCTGAAGACTGCTATGCCAAAGACAGGGGGTGGGGGGGTGCAGAGAAAGAAAGGAAGAAAGAAAGGAAGGAAGGAGAAAGAAAGAAAGAGAAAGAAAGAAAGAAAAAGAAAGGGAGGGAGTGAAAAAGGAGAGAAGGAAGGACCACAAACCTGGCACCAGACACAGCTTCAGAGGATAATCCAGGGCTGGAAGGGACCTGCAGATCATCTAGTCTAACCCTGCTCCTGAAGGACATAGTTAAAGTGAGTTTCTGTCTTTTGATCCCGCAGTTACATGACAACATAGCCACGTACACTCAGTCACGTGACCCCCACCAAGCCACGCCCACCAAGCCACGCCCACAGAACCGGTAAGTTAAAAAAAATAGATTTCACCAATGGTGCGTACATTTTAAATATAAATCATCACTATAAATAAATATCTGGGTTGATTCTACTTATGCTTTGCTAAAATCCAAAGTGATTTTGGTAGTATAACTCGGCCAATGGAGAGATTGTGCATTTACTTCATGCTTAGCGCAGGTTCACCATATGTTAGCTTGAACCAATTCTGAAAAGTGGTGAACATTTTCAAGTCTTTGGTTGAATTGCTCTAATTAAAGGATGCCTTCGGTTTTGTCAAGGGTAGAAACTTATTTAAAGATCACCATTGTAGGGAGTGAAAACTGTGAGATAAATGCACCGAGGAGCTCTTTTATCTCAACCAATATGTAAATCAGGAGACAATTTCCCCTTTAAAGGAGTCAGGTGGTTTTACTTTTAAGGCTACACCAACCAGCACAAATCTTGAGCTCTTTCCCGAATCGATTCTTCTCCATTCCTTAGAGAAAGCCAAAATGACCCCATGGCTGAAATTGGTCTTCTTGCTTGCATCCCTTGGAGGTAATTGTTTCCTTCTACATAGAACTTCCTTCTATTTGCTTTTCTTGTATACAGGAGATCTCAATGAAACACTTTTCTTTTTAGAAATCCAATCTCAAGTCCAGTTGGTGGAAACTGGAGGGGGTGTGAGAAGACCTGGGGAGTCCCTCCGTCTCTCCTGCCAAGCCTCAGGATTCTCCTTCAGCTACTATAACATGGCCTGGTTGAGACAGGCTCCTGGGAACGGACTGGAATGGGTAGCACGTACTAGCACTTACTACTCAGACAAAGTGAAGGGACGCTTCACCATCTCCAGGGACGATGCCAAAAGCCAGCTGTATTTGCAAATGAACAATCTCAAACCAGAGGACACAGCAGTCTATTACTGTGCGAGAGACACAGTGAGAGGAAGTGAATCTGAAGCTTGGCAAAAACCTAACATTCTTCAGGACATCTCTGCAAGTTAATTCATCCTCAGAAGGCTGCCTTTTTCTATGAGAGAAACTGACAAAACTGCCTGATTGCTAAGACAAGAAAGAACTGATAATGAAAATGTGTTTTATGTGTGTGTATGTGTGTATGTGTGCATGTGTGTGTGTGTGTGTGTGTGTGTGTGAGAGAGAGAGAGAGAGAGAGAGAGAGAGAGAGAAAACTGATACACACACACACATTTTCATTATCAGCTCTTTCTTTTCTTGCCAATGATTACCTCTGAGAGAGGGAGAATTGTATTCCTTAGTTCGAACCCTTTAGTCAATGATTGGATTTCTAGTTCAGTCCTCAGATCTGCCGCCTTCCACCTTTGTGTTCAATTCTCTCTCTCTCTCTCTCTCTCTCTCTCTCTCTCTCTCTCTCTCTCTCTCTCTCTCTCTCTCTCTCTCTCTCTCTCTCTCTCTCTCTCTCTCTCTCTCATCCAGCGCACAGATACACAGGGAGGGAGAGATGGATAGAGAGACAGAGAGAGAGATTTGAAAGTTGAAATATGTTTAACAGCATACCTTCCTCCATCAGTAGAAATGTAGCTATTTAATAAAATAAGGATGCCCTAAAACTCCTAATAATTGTATGTAGTGTGAAACAAAGGAAGGGCGTAGAAGCTGGAATATAAGAGTCCCTCCTCTCCCCTTACCTCCCCTCCCCTTACACTATTCTTCACTTCCCCTTCCCTCCCATCCCATATCCTAATTACTCATTGAGAATTCATCACTTTCTAGTAAGACCTTTTGAACTCTTTTGTTCTAGGTCCAATTACAGAGTTTACTGGAAAAAAAATGTAAAATAATCAAAATGGCTTGAAAATTTCAGTTTCATCTTCCCTGTTTACGAAGTGATCTGGCTTCATAAAGAATTCTTCTTCTTCTTCTTCTTCTTCTTCTTCTTCTTCTTCTTCTTCTTCTTCTTCTTCTACTACTACTACTACTACTACTACTACTACTACTACTAGCACTAGTTCTACTACTACTACTAGTGCATTGAATGAATGTTGTCCCTTTAGTACTGTGGCAGATGGAAATAAATGAAACCATATGATCATCTGTTTAAATATCTAAACTGCCATACAAAAATTGAGGAAGCATCTGGACTTAAACGACTTCCTCGGAGAATCGGGAAGTTGTGTCCTCCCCTCCTCACTTTTGGCACTGGGGGGCAACGTTGTCACATGGAACCCCATGGCGTATGTACCCGGTGGGGGTGGGGTAGAGAAGAGAACCTCTCATTAGATATTGTCTCATTTTAGGTTGTTGGGTTTTTTTCTTTGGCATGACAATTTTTTTTAATCTTGTTTCCGTAATAGTTCAGTGAAAAGTTCACATGAAAATCTCACATCTGAGAAAAATATAATCCTCATCATGAAACAGATAGATAGATAGATAGATAGATAGATAGATAGATAGATAGATGATAGATAGATAGATAGATAGATAGATAGATAGATAGATAGATAATGATAAATGAATAAATGAATGATCGATCGATAGAGAGACAGACAGATAGACAGACAGACAGACAGACAGACAGACAGACAGACAGACAGACATGATAGATGACAGATAGAAAGACAGACAGACAGACAGACAGACATTTCAACAGAGAAGTTGTCTACAATCTGGAAATGTTCTTCATATTTTTCTGTACATTGAAACACCTAAATGGACAATTTATCATGTGAAGCAGACATGCAAAAAGCTCAAAATTCATGGATACAAATCGAGAAGGTAATCCAGAAGTTTTTACAAGCTAAAGTACATTTGAAACTGGAGCGGTTTTCTTTTGGGACTAATGGACAGCAAATAAGAAGAAAGTCATGGAATTTCATTTTTTATTATTTGTTTGCTTGTTGAATTCCTCTGCTGCTCCCATCAATGATAAGGCAACCGTGGGCGACTTTAGAACCATAACATGATAGACAAAAAGGCAAATTTTTCTTAAATTACAATTGCAGTTATAAGGTTATATAAATCCTCGAACAAGGAGACAGGTGCCTCACAGGAATTAGATGTTGTTGTTGAAGTGTCAATCACTTCCAGCATTGATCAATCCTTTCGTGTCCCCAAGGCCTCTGGCAAAACCAGGATTTGATGCCCTTCTCCAAGGCCCAAAGAATGGAGCCAGTTCTCACTTCTGGTGGCAGATTGTGCCACAAAATGGGGCCACCGAAGAGAAGGCTCCTCTCCATGACCCCTTCAACTGAAATTCCTTGGCTGACAGAGCTCACAGCAGGCCCCTTGACCGGAGCAAACGGGGCAAGGGAATCCTATTGGAACAAGATGGCTCCACAGAGTCATTTTATCTCGGATAACCGCAGGGAGTGTATTATATGCTCAAAAATGGAAAGACCCCAAACTGCCCAAAATGGCGGAACGGCTGGAGAAGATGAAGAAATTTGGGGAGATGGCTAAGCTGTTTTTTTTTTTTTTTTTTTTGTTAAATCAGAAAGAAAATCTGTCTTCAGGGTTGTCTGGAAATTGTATGAAATTTGTGTGTAATACCAAAAAAAATACATATATTCTCGTGATTTGTGGTTTTGATGATCAGAAAAAAATAAGAAAACAGAAAAAAATGTGGTCTTTTTGGCAGTCATAAAAGTTTATATTGTAACGTATTTCAAACTGGAAGTTTCTTTTTCCCATTTCTTCTCATTTTCTCTTTCTGATTTTTTTAAAAATAATTTTTGTTTTTATTTTTTATTTTCAAAACAAACACAACACATAAAATCTTCCTTCTTTACATACTGTAGAAAGTGTATCAGTTGGTTACAAAAGACTTTTGTGCATCTCTTCCACAGTCATCAAACATAATTCATATTAATTCAAGTATTTTAACTCAAATATTTATACATATTACCATCATCATATTTATATTTGACTATAATTGTTTAAACGTCCTTCAACATAAAATATACCAAGATTTAATACATAACCACATACTAGCATTTCATTTACTATTTCTAAAATTCTCCAATAAGACTGAATCTTTATGTCCTATTCTAGCTAAACATTCATAATATTCAATAACAAAATTTTCTAATCCTTCCTTCCAAATCATTATTTGCAATTTACATCCAATTTCCTTACATTGTACCCATGCCTATATATACCTTATTATCATTTTCCCTCCTTTATTTAACTATATCCTGTATCATAACATTTCCCCCCTAATATTCAAAACTTAACTATATCTAACTTAGTTCTTTTTTAAAAAATTAATCTTTATATATAATCGAAGAGGGTTTCTAATGTTCCTTTCATGGGTACCATTCAATATTCAAAGTATAGTCTCTTTCTGAATTTTTGTTCTTTCTTTCCTTTTTTATTTCATCCTTTCCTTTTCCTTTCCTTTCCTTCCCCTCCATTCCCTTCTTCCTTTTTCCCATCTACCTTCCCTTCTCTTCTTCCTTCCCTTCCTTTCCTTTTCTTTCCTTTCCTTTCCTTTCCTTTCCTTTCCTCTCCTCTCCTCTCCTCCCCTTCCCTATCCATTCCATTTCTCTTCCCTTCCTTTCCTTCTCATTGTTTATTAGACTGTATGAGTATCTACTGTCTCCATAACATTTCTAATAAAACACACACATAACTCATGTCTCTTGTGTGCCTGTTTTAAATATAAATCCTCGCCATTAGCTTTGCTAAATGTAGAGCAACCTGAATTAGTTGAAGAATCCAAAGATATATTGTTAGTATAACACGGTCTACATAGAGATTGTGTATTTAATGCACCCTTAGTGCTTGTTCATCATATGTTAGCTAGAATCAACTCTGAAAAGTGGTGAACATTTTCAAGGCTTGCCTTTAATTGTTCTAATTAAAGGATGCCTTCAGTTTTCTCAAGGCTGCAATGTTACTTAAAGAACACCATTGTAGGAGCCTACAAGGAAAACTATTGAGATAAATGCACCAAGGAGCTCTTTTATCTCAACAAATATGTAAATTGAGGTGCAACTTCCCCTTTAAAGGAGTCAGGTGGCTTTACTTTTAAGGGTACACCCACCAGCACAAAATTTGAGCACTTTCCCCAACTGATTCTTCTCCATTCATTAGAGAAAGCCAAAATGACCCCATGGCTGCAGTTGGTGTTCTTACTTGCATCCCTCAGAGGTAATTGTTTCCCTCTCTAGGGAATTTCCTTCCATTTGCTTTTCTTGTATACAGGAGATCTCAATGAAACACTTTTCTTTTTAGGAGTCCAATCTCAAGTCCAGTTGGTGGAAACTGGAGGAGATGTGAGAAGACCTGGGGAGTCCCTCCGTCTCTCCTGCCAAGCCTCTGGATTCAGCAGTTTCAGCAGTTATGAGATGGTCTGGGTGAGACAGGCACCTGGGAAAGGACTTGAATGGGTGGCATATATATGGTCTTCAAATATTTTCTACTCAGACAAAGTCAAGGGACGCTTCACCATCTCCAGGGACGATGCCAAAAGCCAGCTGTATCTGCAAATGAACAGCCTCAAACCAGAGGACACAGCAGTCTATTACTGTGCGAGAGGCACAGTGAGAGGAAGTGAATCTGAAGCCAAGCAAAAACTGCCAATTTCACAGACCGTATTTTTCAGAGTATAAGACGCAGCAAGATTTCGAAGACGCAATTTTTTTTTTTAAAAAAAAGTTTTTGCACGCTGCAGACCTCCCCAAAATGGCCCGTTTCTCACGAAAATGGGCCCATTTCCCCCCCCAAAAAAAGGTGTATGAATAGCCTTTAGGAGGCTTGTAGAATGCTCCGGGAAATGCGGGGTGGGGCAAAACCGGGAAAAAAACGGCCCGTGTTATGTCAAAAAAAAGTACATGCATAGAGTTTAGGAGGCTTATACAGTGCCCCTGGGGGTTGGGGGGGAAAATTAAGCAAAAAGGGGCCCATTGTTTGCTCATTTCTGCCCCCCCCCCCAGGCGCCAGGAGCACTCTGGAAGCCTCCTAAAGGCTATGTACCGCCATTTTTGTGAAGGGGGCAGGGTTTGGGGAGGCAAATAAATGCTGTATTCAGTGTATAAGGCGCACCCAGATTTTCAGCCTCTTTTTTGAGGGAAAAAGTTGCGTCTTATACTCCAAAAAATACGATAGGTTTTTCTTTGAAACCTTAAGATTCTTACAGTTTGGGGCCTGCCCCTCTGGATCAGGTTTCACACCAGGGGGAGCTGTTCTCACAAAGCTCCCTGGCAGTGAGGGAATGGAAATCAACCGTTGTGTACAAATAATATCTAATTTCCAAGGCACATCGTTTTTCATTTGGTGTACGGTTAGGTTCCATGAAACGCTTAAACCACAGTGAGCCCAAAAAGAAGAAGATTTAAAGAGAGGCTGGAAAAACAATCAACGTTTTATCTTTGATCAAAGCTGAAAGACATGATGGTCGGTTCTTCCAAACGTATCCAAGGATATGCAGGGAAGGACTGTAAACTCCAGAGAAGTTGTAACCCCTTACATATTGTTAAGAAAAGTTATGAAACCATCAGTTACATGATGGTCCA
The DNA here is from genome assembly GCA_029891615.1 of Natrix natrix natrix. Lineage (NCBI taxonomy): Eukaryota > Metazoa > Chordata > Lepidosauria > Squamata > Natricidae > Natrix > Natrix natrix. The sequence continues at coordinate 148,384 of JAKRSK010007803.1, forward strand.
GATAAGGTATGATGACCCAGTACTATTTACTATTCAGACAAAGTGAAGGGATGCTTCACCATACTGTGTGTGTGTGTGTGTGTGTGTGTGTTTGTGTGTGTGTGTGTGTGTTTGTGTGTGTGTGTGTGTATCAGTTCGCCCGAACTAATAGTACAAAATGCTACCAGTTTGCAGAACTGGCAGTAAAAAATACTAAAAAAAAGTTTTTTTAAAAAGTTCCAATGATTGCATGTCACACAGCTGATCTTCGTAACTTTTTAAAAGCGTTTTAAGCTTCTTCTTTTTTTAACTACAGACTCTCCAGAAACATGGGGGGTGAGGGTCCATTTTTTGCTCTAGGCAGGCTGAAGACTGCTAGGCCAAAGACAGGGGGTGGGGGCGTGCTGAGAAAGAAAGGAAGAAAGGAAGGAAGAAAGGAAGGAAAGAGAAAGAAAGAAAAAGAAAGAAAAAGAAAGGGAGGGAGTGAAAAAGGAGAGGAAGGAAGGACCACAAACCTGGCACCAGACAGAACTTTAGAGGATAATCCAGGGCTGGAAGGGACCTGCAGGTCATCTAGTCTAACCCTTCTCCAGAAGGACATAGTTAAAGTGAGTTTCTGTCTTTTGATCCTGCAGTTACATGACAACATAGCCACGCCCACCCAGTCACATGACCCCCACCAAGCTACGCCCACCAAGCCATGCCCACAGAACCAGTAGTTAAAAAAAAATATTTCACCACTGGTGCATATATTTTAAATAAAATCATCACTATAAATACATATCTGGGTTGATTCTACTTATGCTTTGCTAAAATCCAAAGTGATTTTGGTAGTATAACTCGGCTTACGGAGAGATTGTGCATTTACTTCATGCTTAGCACAGGTTCACCATATGTTAGCTTGAACCAATTCTGAAAAGTGGTGAACATTTTCAAGGCTTTTGTTGAATTGCTCTAATTAAAGGATGCCTTCGGTTTTGTCAAGGGTAGAAACTTATTTAAAGATCACCATTGTAGGGAGTGTTAAAAGAAAACTGTGAGATAAATGCACTGAGGAGCCCTTTTATCTCAACCAATATGTAAATCAAGAGACAATTTCCCCTTTAAAGGAGTCAGGTGGTTTTACTTTTAAGGCTACACCCACCAGCACAAATCTTGAGCTTTTTCCCGAATCGATTCTTCTCCATTCCTTAGAGAAAGCCAAAATGACCCCATGGCTGAGGTTGGTCTTCTTGCTTGCATCCCTTGGAGGTAATTGTTTCCTTCTGCATAGAATTTCCTTCTATTTGCTTTTCTTGTATACAGGAGATCTCAATGAAACACTTTTCTTTTTAGGAGTCCAATCTCAAGTCCAGTTGGTGGAAACTGGAGGGGGTGTGAGAAGACCTGGGGAGTCCCTCCGTCTCTCCTGCCAAGCCTCTGGATTCACCTTCAGCAGCTATAACATGGCCTGGGTGAGACAGGCTCCTGGGAAAGGACTGGAATGGGTGGCACGTACTAGCACTTACTACTCAGACAAAGTCAAGGGACGCTTCACAATCTCCAGAGACTTTGCCAAAAGCCAGCTGTATCTGCAAATGAACAATCTCAAACCAGAGGACACAGCAGTCTATTACTGTGCGAGAGACACAGTGAGAGGAAGTGAATCTGAAGCTTGGCAAAAACCTAACATTCATCAAGACATCTGTGCAAGTCAATTCACCCTCAAAAGGCTGCCTTTTTCTATGAGAGAAAGTGACAAAACTGCCTGATTGCTAAGACAAGAAAGAACTGATAATGAAAATGTGTTGTCTGTGTGTGTTAGAGAGAGAGAGAGAAAAAGAAAATACTGATACACACACCCCACACACACATTTTCATTATCAGCTCTTTTTTGTCTTGCCAATGATTACCTCTGAGAGAGAGAGAATTGTATTCCTTAGTTAGAACCCTTTAGTCAATGATTGGATTTGTAGTTCAGTCCTCAGATCTGTAGCCTTCCACATGGAGAGAGAAAGGTGGGAGGGAGGGACAGGGAGAAAGAGAGAGAGAAAGAGATTTGAAAGTTTAAATATGTTTAAAAGCATACCTTCCTCTATCGGTAGAAATGTAGCTATTTAATAAAAGAAGGATTCCCTAAAACTCCTAATAATTTTATGTAGTGTGAAACCAAGGAAGGGCGTAGAAGCTGGAATATAAGTGTCCCCTCCCCTCCCCTCCCCTCCCTTATTATTCCCTTCTCCTTCCCTCCCACTCTATATCCTAATTACTCATTGATAATTTTATCACTTTCTAGTAAGAACTTTCGACCTCTGTTGTTCTAGGTGTAGGAAGTTATCACCCAGCCCTCTCCCAAGAAAATGAAATATCCTAGGAAATATTGAAAAGGCAGAATATTATATTTCTCTGGATGTGAAAAGGAAGAAACATGTTTTATAAAGAGGGAATAGATCCCTGTATCTTCCTGCCCCCACCCACTTTGTCAATGGGCCATTAAGAAGGCCAAGCCAGTCCCTTTACATAATAAAGAGTTCTCCCCTTCAGCTCCAGGGGGATGGGATTAAGGCATGATAATATTGGCACTTTACCCAACTTGCCACATGGCATCTGAAAACTCTGAGAATTCAACCAAACCTGGACTCAGCCTAGAGAGTTGCCCCAGCAAGGCCCCATGGGAGTCTGACAACCAATCAGAATACAAGCTCAAGATCAAAGGCCAGAGAGGGCATAAAATCAGGGACTCAGCTTCTCTTCCTTCCTTCTCTTCTTCTCCACCAACTTTGAAGCATGTGATCACCTTTTCTGTTCAGGACCCAGGCCATGTGGTCCTTTCCACTATTAAAACCATCTTTCCAAGCAGCTCCATGTCTCCAGTGTCTTTTTCCCCACTTGGAGATGAACCCAGGAGGACATTTCTTCCAACATAGGTCCAATTACAGAGTTCGCTGGAAGAAAATGTAAAATGTATAGGTGGTACCTTGCTCAGTAGTAGTAACTGTGAAAGGGATCTTGGAGGACAACCATTTAAATATGAGCCAGCAGTGTGCAGCAGCTGCCAAAAAAGCCAACACAGTCCTAGGCTGCATCAACAGAGGGATAGAATCAAGACCACGTGAAGGGTTAATACCACTTTACAATCCCTTGGTAAGGCCACACTTGGAATACGGCATTCAGTTTTGGTCGCCACAGTGTAGAAAAGATGTGGAGACTCTAGAAAGAGTGCAGAGAAGAGCAACAAAGAAGATTAGGGGACTGGAGACTAAAACATATGAAGAACGGTTGCAGGAACTGGGTATGTTTAGCTTAAGAGAAAGAAGGACTAGGGGAGACATGATAGCATTGTTCCAATATCTCAGGGGTTGCCACAAAGAAGAGGGAGTCAAACTATTCTCCAAGGCACCTGTGGGCAGAACAAGAAGCAATGGGTGGAAACTAATCAAGGAGAGAAGCAACTTAGAACTGAGGAGAAACTTCCTGACAGTTAGAACAATTAATCAGTGGAACAGAAGTTGCCTCCAGAAGTTTTGAATGCCCCAACACTGGAAGTCTTTAAGAAGATGTTGGATAGCTATTTGTCTGAAATGGTATAGGCTTTCCTGCCTGGGCAGGGGGTTGGACTAGAAGACCTCCAAGGTCCCTTCCAACTCTACTATTGTATTATTGTAAATAATGAAAATAGCTTGAATATTCCAGTTTCATCTCCCCTGTTTACAAAGTGGCTTCATAGAGAACTACTACTACCACTACTACCACCACCACTACTAATACTGCTACTACTACTGCATTGAATGAATGTTGTCCCTTTAGTACTGTGGCAGATGGAAATAAATGAAACCATATGATCATCTGTTTAAATATCTAAACTGCCATACAAGAATTGAGGAAGCATCTGGACTTAAACGACTTCCTCGGAGAATCAGCAAGTTGTGTCCTCACCTCCTCACTTTTGGCACTAGGGGGCAATGTTGTCACATGAAACCCCATGGCGTATGTACCCGGTGGGGGTGGGGTAGAGAAGAGAACCTCTCATTAGATATTGTCTCATTTTAGGTTGTTGGGTTTTTTTCTTTGGCATGACAATTTTTTTTAATCTTGTTTCCGTAATAGTTCAGTGAAAAGTTCACATGAAAATCTCACATCTGAGAAAAATATAATCCTCATCATGAAACAGATAGATAGATAGATAGATAGATAGATAGATAGATAGATAGATAGATAGATAGATAGATAATGATAAATCAATGAATGAATGATCGAGAGAGAGACAGACAGACAGACAGACAGACAGACAGACAGACAGACAGACAGACATGATAGATGATAATGTTGGAAGAAATGTCCTTCTGGGTTCGGCTCCAAGTGGGGGGAAAAGACACTGGAGACATGGAGGCTGCTTGGAAAGATGGTTTTAATGGTGGACAGGACCGCATGGCTGGAGTCCTGAACAGAAAAGGTGATCATATGCTTCAATGTTGGTGGAGAAGAAGAAGAGAAGGAAGGAAGAGAAGCTGAGTCCCTGGTTTTATGCCATCTCTGGCCTTTGATCTTGAGCTTGTCTTCTGATTGGTTGTCAGACTCCTATGGGGCCATGCAGGGGCAATTCTCTGGGCTGCGTTTTGAATCCAGGTTTGGTTGAGTTCTCAGATGCCATGTGGTCAGTTGGGTAAAGGGCCAATATTATCATGCCTTAATCTCATCCCCCAGGAGCTGAAGGGGAGAACTGGTTATTATGTAAAGGGGGTCCATTTTTTACTCACGGCAGGCTTCTCTGAAGACTGCTAGGCCAAAGATAGGGGGTGGGGCAGTGGTGGGCTTCAAATTCTTTTAGAACCTCTTCTGCAGGTGTGGCCTGCTTTGTGAGAGTGGCTTGCTGGCCATGTGACCGGGTGGGAGTGGCTTGCCAGCCATGTGACCGGGTGGGAGCGGCTTGGCGCTTAGCAACCAAAATGTTGGCTCAGAAACTCTGGCATTTGAAGCATGCAAGTCTTAAAGCTGTCAAGTTACAAGACCCTTGCACTCCTAACCCATTAGAAAAAAAAAAAAACCCAGGGGTGTTCAAACTTGACAGCTTTAAGACTTGTGGACTTCAACTCCCAGAATTCCTCCTCCAGTCATGTTGGCTCAGGAACTCTGGCATTGAAGTGTGCAAGTCTTAAAGCTGTCAAGTTACAAGACCCTTGCACCCCTAACCCTTTAAAAAAAACCCTGACAGGTTTGTGGTCCTTCCTTCCTTTCCTTTTTCACTCCCTCCCTTTCTTTTTCTTTCTTTCTTTCTTTCTTTCTTTCTTTCTTTCTTTCTTTCTTTCTTTCTTTCTTTCCTTCCTTCCTTCCTTCCTTCCTTCCTTCTTTCTTTCTCTTTCTCTCTCTCTCTTCTTTCTTTCTTTCTTTCTTTCTTTCTTTCTTTCTTTCTCCTTCCTTCCTTCCTTCCTTCCTTCCTTCCTTCCTTTCTTCCTTGCTTTCTCAGCACCCCCACCCCACCCCAGAGGTGTGTTCCTGCCAGTTCCAACCTTTTCTATAGAAGAGGTTCCACAAATCTACAAATCTAAGCAGCGAACATTTTCAAGCCTTCGGTTGAATTGCTCTAATTAAAGGATGCCTTCGGTTTTGTCAAGGGTGGAAACTTATTTAAAGATCACCGTTGTAGGGAGTGTGCAAAGACAACTGGGAGATAAATGCACTGAGGAGCTCTTTTATCTCAATCAATATGTAAATCAGAAGACAATTTCCCCTTTAAAGGAGTCAGGTGGTTTTATTTTTTAAGACTACACCCACCAGCACAAATTTTGAGCACTTTCCCGAATCGATTTTCCTCCATTCCTTAGAGAAAGCCAAAATGACCCCAGGGCTGAGGTTGGTCTTCTTACTTGCATCCCTTGGAGGTAATTGTTTCCTTCTATACAGAATTTCCTTCTATTTGCTTTTCTTGTATACAGGAGATCTCAATGAAACACTTTTCTTTTTAGGAGTCCAGTCTCAAGTCCAGTTGGTGGAAACTGGAGGAGATGTGAGGAGACCTGGGGAGTCCCTCCGTCTCTCCTGCCAAGCCTCAGGATTCACCATCAGCAGCTATTGGATGAACTGGGCGAGACAGGCTCCAGGAAAAGGACTGGAATGGGTGGCAATGATTTACTCAACTAGCATTTACTACTCAGACAAAGTCAAGGGACGCTTCACAATCTCCAAGGACAATGCCAAAAGCCAGCTGTATCTGCAAATGAACAATCTCAAACCAGACGACACCGCTGTCTATTACTGTGCACGACCCACAGTGAGAGGAAGTGAATCTGAAGCTTGGCAAAAACCTACCATTCATTAAAGCAGCCTGCAAGTCCTTTCTGCCTCCGAAGGCTGCATTTTTCTGTGACCCTAACTTCCAGAGGAAGAAAGAGATTGTGAGATTCAAAACTCAATTATTAAATCCTCCAAACACAGAGACAAGTCTGGTTCACAATTCAAAAGGGTTTATTTACAGAAAAATAAAAAGTGTTGGCAAAGGCGGCAACCTAGTCTCTTCCCAAACGGATTGAGTACAAGGAGAGCAAAGAATAGCATTCAAACAATACCTTTTATACATTCTACTCCTAAGAAACTCTCCCCCTCCTGCTCATTCATTTAAGTCATTTGTTTCATCATTCCATACTCTAAAGGGTCAACTTGACAATTTCTTGAGAGGCCCCTGACTCTTATTTGTTTTTTTCTGGTGCCTGAGCAGATGGCTTCCTGTTGTGGCCCATCAGGATTCGTTGGAGCTGCTGTGGGACTCAAATAGCAATGAACCCTATGAGTCAGCTATGGAAGAGATGGAGGACCCTGGGAAGGGTTCAGACCCAGATCAGGGACCAGAGAGGCTGGTTGGCCACCAGGAGGCACCTGAGGCATGGATAAGTGGCGAAGATCAAAGGGAGTTTGTCCCTGATGCAAGATTAAGAAGGGCAGAGAAATGAAGGCAACAGACAAGCTCCTAAGAGATAATCAAGCTCAGGTGGTTGTGGCTTGGCCCCTCCCAAGAGTGTATATAAGAAGGGACTTTGGGAGGAGGCTTTTTGCAGGACACAACTGTTCATAGTAATCTGGAGAACTCTTTGTCTGATCTGCCTTGTGTTTCCGTTTGTAACAAGCTGGAGAAGCTCTTGTCTGTATCTGTTGGAGTCTGGGTTGCTTCCAACGTCTTGCCTGTGAGTCGGGTTTGGGCTTTCAGCCAACAAGATTATAGTACTGTAAATAAAGTGTGGCAAACAGCTAAGCCTGTGTCGGCGTTCATTACCGGACAGAAGGAGGTCAGAACAGCTTCCTATCTAACTTGTACATAGGCGCCTGTAAACGGCTTGGTTATCTTGTCCTGTTTACTGAACACATTTTGTGGTTAGCAAAAGCACAGTAACTTATTACACATTTTAGGCAAGAATATAATGGCTTATACATTTAACATGGTAAAAGTATACAAAACCAACCTTTAAATATTTTATAAAAGTGTAACTTAATATCATTTCCTTCAAGATGATCTTGGGATCAGCAACATGGGACCATCTCTGAGCAGCTCTCAAATTAAGAAAGACTCATACAGATGTAGACACATCCTTTTTTTTAATCATATTTTTTTTTCAAAGAGACTTTTCCTTTCTGTTGGGAATGTAGATATGTTTATATGTTTATGTTGAGATTGGAAGAAAAGAAAGCAATAATTCCTTCCTTTAATTCCTGTGTTTTAAGTCCTCTTACGACTTATTTAACGATTAAGAAAATCAATTTAAGATGTGTTCCTCACCACAAGACGTGAGTGCAATATGCAGTTTTATGGAAAAGTGAAACTCCCCTTAAATGTGGTCCTTCGTGTGGTCTCCACTTCTCTTCCCCTCCTGGAACATAAGAATCTGGAAATAAGAATACAAAACTTTTGCCAGACCAATTCTCGAATATAGCTCATCTGCCTGGAATCCACACTGTATATCGGACATTAATAGAATCAAGCAAGTCCAAAAGTAATTCACAAGAATGAGTCCTCCAGTTCGTGTGCTCACGATAGACTAGCTTATGCCACCAGGCTTGAAATTTTGGGCTTGGAGAAACTACTACTATGCCGCTTACGGTCTGACCTAAGTGTAGTACACAAAATTATCTGCTACAATGTCCTATCTGTCAATGAATACTTCAGCTTCAACTGCAATAATAAACGGGCAAACAATAGATACAAACTCAAGACAAACTGCTCCAAACTCGATTGCAGAAAATACGACTTCAGCAACAGAGTGGTCAATGCCTGGAATGCATTACCTGACTCTGTTGTTACATCCTCAAATCCCCCATAACTTTAACCTTAAATTGTCTATCGTAGACCTCACTCCGATTCCTAAGAGGTCTGTAAGGGGCAGAGGTGGGTTCCTGCCGGTTCGCACCTCTTCGGGCGTAACAGTTCTAGAAATTTGCCGTACTTTTGAGCACCCGTTCCACAGAGGCATGGCCATGCCCCCATACCGGTACACTCCCCTGCCCTGCAGCCCATTTGCAAGGTGCTTCTCAAAGAGAAGGAAGAGAGGGCAGGGCTTCTTCAGAGGACTCAAGGCAAGAGCAGAGTTGAAGTCCTCTCTGAAGCAGCTGGAAAAGGTACGTGTGGGTCGGAGGGAGGGGAAAGAATTCAAACTTCATCCTCCTGGTGCTGTGCGGGGCTTTGGGCAAAGGCTGGAGGGAAGTTCCCTGGCTTGCTTGTGCTCTCCCTTCCCAAGTGTAGTTTGATTGCAGGCTGAGCCATGTTGCCTTTTCAAATCTGTAATCAGTGAAGCTGGGGTGGATTTTTACATAGTGGATCCTTCTGGGGCTGGGGGAAAGTGTGTGTGCTACAGCATGGCTCTTTGACTGCTTCCTGCCTCCTCCTGTGGTCTCCTCAGTGCTTGCTCGTGCTCTCCCTCCCCAAGTGTAGTGACTTCCTCCCCAGGCCTCAATCCATTTCTTCCCCCCCACACACACAGCTGGATAAAACTATATAAAAATCCAGCCCAGCTTCACTGATTACAAGTTTGAAAAGGCAATGTGGCTCCGCCTGCAATCAAACTACACTTGAGGAGGGAGAGCACAAGGGAGCAGTGAGGAGACCATAGGAGGATGCAGGAAGCCAGGCAAAGAGCCATGCTGTAGCACACACATCTTCCCCCAGCCTCTTTCCTTTGGAAGGCTCCCCTCCAGCTTCTCTGCCTCTCCTCTCACCCCAGCCTGCCAGCAGGAGGTGAGTGGGTGGGCTTTATTGCATTTAGGCATTCCACACTCAGACAGCAGGCTGCATTTGTAATGGGGGAGGTGTTTGGGGAAGGCAGCAGGGGAATGGGGGGGATGGCAGAGGAGCTGCTTTCAAGCCATTGGAAACTATATCCAATCCAACTTGTGTGTGTGTGTGTGTGTGTGTGTGTGTGTGTGTTTAAGAGAGGGGGAGGGAGGGAGAGAAGGAGGAAGGAGGGGAAGGGAGAAGAAAAAGAAAAAGAAAGAATGAAACTTATTTCGCAAAGGAGAGAAACAAATGCTGTTGCTTTAAATCGGAACTGAGCATGCCTGGCTGTGGAATTCTGGGAGTTGAAGTCCACAAGTCTTAATGATTATAAATTGAAAAGGTGCAGGAAAGAACAAATTGGTTATATGGTTATATGTTACATGGTTTTATGTTTTTGAAGTTTGGGGGTTTGTGCAATATGAGCATTGTGTTTCTAAAAGGCTTGTGAATGGAGCCAAACTTTCTCTAGGGTCATTATCTCATTATCTCTATCTGGCAGGCATGTGGAATGAGCCTCAGGCAGGTTTCTTTGTTAGCAGAAAGAAAGAAAAACAGCACAGTAATTTTATGGCTAGAAGTCTACTAGGAGGTCATCTAGTCCAACCCCTGCTGCAGCAGGAAAGATTACATTGTATGAATTACTTTGGTGCCTCTAACAGAGAGGAAAATTGCCAGAAAGGAGAAATAGTTTATTAGGACGAGGCTGCCATGCAGAGGAAGGCAGAGTTAGTCCTTGACTTATGACTACAATTGAGCCCAAAGTTTTGGTTGCTAAGCAAGAGCATTGTTGAGTCAGCTTCACCACATTTTACCCAATCCATGACATCTCCTAGTGAGTGACATCAATTTGACCACTCCCACCTGGTCACATGACTGCCAAGACACTCCCACAAAAACAGGCCACACCTACAGAATAGGTTCTAAAAAATGAAACCCACCACTGGTAAGGGGGCATGCATAAACGCACCAGTGTGCCTTCCGTCCCTGTCTACTGTCCCCATTTATTCATACCCATTTCCTGTTGTCATGTCCATGTTTATACTTATACCTGTTATCTTGTACATGTTTAACAAACTAAATAAAATGAACAAAATAAATCAAACAATAAATCTCCTGGGGAATGTGATGGCACCCTTTGTTCCTCATCACTTACACCAGGGTGTAGCAATGTCACCCTTAATGATATTGGCCATGATGGAAGAGGTGGACTATGCACTAATGTGGTCTTATTTTGAAATTTGATTATATCTTCTGTTATTTGCTTAATATATCATATTATATTGATGATATAGATAGATAGATGATAGATAGATAGATAGATAGATAGATAGATAGATAGATAGATAGATAGATAGATAGATAGATAGATAGATAGATAGATAGATAGATAGATAGATAGATAGATAGATAGATAGATATAGATAGATAGATAGATAGATAGACAGATTCATAGATAGATGATAGATGATAGATAGATACATAGATAGATAAATAGATAGATAGATAGATAGATAGATAGATAGATAGATAGATAGATAGACAGACAGACAGACAGACAGACAGATTCATAGATAGATGATAGATGATAGATAGATAGATAGATAGATAGATAGATAGATAGATAGATAGATAGATACAGATATCAATGGCTCTCAAACAAATTTAACTTCTCAATAGTTTAAAATCCTCTCTGGATTTCTGTGTTTAGAATAAATTATATTGAACAGTGGTTCTCAAGTTTTCTTTCCCTCCCCATGGGGGAAAACATTTAAATACTTTTCATGGTGATGGATCATAACCACAAACAACAAAGAGTTAAGTTTTAAATCATAACGTTTTTTCAAGCCTTCATGGCCCCCCTGTGACAACATTGTGCCCCCGCCTCCACTCCACAGGTTCAAAACCACTGATGTAGAGCAAAGATTACCCCAAAAAGAGGGTGAAAATCTGGGTGCGTCTTATGCACTGAATACAACATTTTTGGCTTACCGAAACCCCACCTCCTTTGCAAAAATGGAAGTACATAGGGTTTGGGAGGCTAGAAAAGTGCTCCTGGGGACAAAAATGAGCAAAAAATGTGCCCCTTTTGCTTGCTTTTGGCCCCCCCCCAGCCCCCAGGAGACTCTACAAGTCTCCCAAAGCTCTGCATGCCCCCCTTTTTTGGGGGGTTTGGGAGGCCGGCAGAGTGCTAAAACATTTTTTTTTAATTTACCTCTTCAAAATTATGGTACGTCTTATACTGCAGTGTGCGCCGTATAGTCCGAAAAATATGGCATTTATTATACACTTTGAGCTCAGAGAGTCGATCAGTTCACAAGGCAACTGGAGTTTGACTTTGTTGAGTTGTTGCGACTTAGCTATTATGGTTTATAGTTCCTGTTATTTACTAACTGGGTAAAAGGAAGGGATGCTTCACCGTCTCCCAAAACCCAACTCGATTCCCAAGGGAACAACTTTAAAACAGAGGGGACGACTTATTATTTAACATTATTTGGAGATCACATGCATTAAGTCTGGGCAAAGAGTGAGTGCCCTGAGGGGATCTTTTATCCTAAGCGATATGTAAATCGAGGCGCAATTTCCTCTTTAAAGCTCCTGGTTTCCCTGTTCACGCAACACCCACCAACACAAAGTTGGTTCATTTTGCAGGATTCTTTCATATCAATTACCTTCCATTCATTACAAGGAGCTAAAATGTCCCTGTGGTTAAATTTGGTGTCCTTCCTATTAATGCTCAGAGGTAATCATTTCTTAACTATTTGGATTCTTTTTCGTTTAATTCTTATATGCAGGAGAACTGACTGAAACTGCTTTCATTTTAGGAGTTCAATCTCAAGTCCAGTTGGTGGAGTCTGGCGGGGATGTGAGAAGACCTGGGGAGTCCCTCCATCTCTCCTGCCAAGCCTCTGGATTCACCTTCAGCAGCTATGGGATGCACTGGGCAAGACAGGCTCCTGGGAAAGGACTGGAATGGGTGGCATACATAAACTCTGCTTCCAGTGAAATCAACTACTCAGACAAAGTGAAGGGCCGCTTCACCGTCTCCAGGGACAATGCCAAAAGCCAGCTGTATCTGCAAATGTACAGCCTCAAATCTGAAGACACAGGGATTTATTACTGTGCAAGAGACACAGTGAGAGGAAGTAAATATGAAGCTTGGCAAAAACCTTCCACTCATCAGAGCAGCCCTGCAAGCAAATGCAGCCCAAGGTGGCTGCTGATTATCAGGAGGAAGAAAGAACTGATTTTGGTATGGGTGGTGAGGTTTTCCATTTGGAGGAGAGGCAACCATAAAATCTGAGCAAAGAAAATAAGCTGTGTATTTAAACAGGAAAAAAAATCCTCCTAAAGCAGAGCTAAAAGAAACATCTTTAGATCTTGAGACATTAGATAAATATCCACTCCTCTGCTCGCAACAGAATCCCTTATGCCACCAGACTTGAAATTCTGGGCTTAGACAACTTACAACTCCGTTGTCTTCGATCTGACCTAAGCGTAGTACACAAAATTATCTGCTACAATGTTCTACCTGTCAATGACTACTTCAGCTTCAACTGCAACAACACACGAGCTCACAATAGAGACAAACTTATGGTAAACCGCTCCAAAATCGATTGCAGGAAATACAAGTTTGGTAACAGAGTGGTCAATGCCTGGAATGCACTACCTGATTCTGTGGTTTCTTCCCCAAACTCCCAAAAGTTTAACCTTAGACCAGGAGTGTCCAAACTTGGGAACTTTAAGACATGCTGGCTGGGGAATTCTGGGAGTTGAAGTCCACAAGTCTTAAAGTTCCCAAGTTTGGACACCCCTGCCTTAGACGGTCTACAGTCGACCTCACTTCATTTCCTACTATCCCTTTCCTAATATTCCCCTGTATTCTTATTCATTTCATGTATTCATAATCATGTTTATACTTATATCTGTTCTCTAATTCATGCTTGACGAAATAAATAAAATAAATAAATAATATAAAATATGCAAAATTCTATTCCTTTATTGCAACTTTTCATTCCTTTATTGTATTGGCAGCTTGATCCTTATTTTTTTCTTTCTTTCTTGGAGTCTCAGATCTTCCTCCTTTGGCCTTTTTGTGTGTTTTTGTATAGCACTAGCACTTAGACTTATAGGCCGGTTTACACTGCTATACAAGTGGTTTAAAAAGTCAGCCTATTAACCCCAACAATCTGAGTCCTCATTTTTCTGACCTCAGAAGGACAGAAGGCTGAGTCGACCTTGAGGTGGTCAGGATCGAACTACTGGCAGTCAGCAGAATCAGCCTGCAATACTGCATTCTAACCACTGCGCCATCATGGCTCATCAAATTGACTGCGCCTATAGATTTTTTCTCTATATTTCTGTCTTCTCCTTCCCTTCCCTTCCCTTCCCTACACACGCGCGCGCACACACACACACAACTTTAAATATGTTGAAAATCATATCACACCTCTGGCAGGAGAAACATAACCATGTGATGAGAATAAGCTTTCTCTAAGATTCACATTATTTTGTTATGGTATAATTTTAAGGAAGCAAGCAGAAGCCAAAAAGTAAGGCTTACAATCTTCAAACAAAGGACAGCATATATAGTTGTATCCTAGGACTGGAATTTATTCCGTGAGTGGAGGGGCTTGCGCTAGATGCACAAAGCTCCATTTGCTAAAAAGGACTCTCCTCTCCTGTCCTTTCCACCCTCTCCTCTCCTCACCTGTCCTTTCCACCCTCTCCTCTCCTGTCCTCTCCACCATCTCCTCTCCTCTCCTGTCCTCTCCACCCTCTCCTCTCTTCTCCTGTCCTCTCCACCCTCTCCTCTCCTGTCCTCTCCACCCTCTCCTCTCCTCTCCTGTCCTCTCCACCCTCTCCTCTCCTCTCCTGTCCTCTCCACCATCTCCTCTCCTGTCCTCTCCACTCTACTCCACTCCACTCCTCTCCTCTCCTCTCCTCTTTCTGTCTTCCTCTCCTCTCCTCTCCTCCCCTTCACTCTCCTCTCCTCTCCACCATCACTTCTCCTGTCCTGTCCTCTCCACTCCACTCCTTTCTGCTTCTCTTTCCATCTTCCTCTCCTCTCCTCTTCCCTCTCCTCCCCTCCCATCCTCCCCTCCCCTTCTGCCCCATATCCTGATCAGTCACTGCTGATTGATAACTGTCTAGTGATAACCTTAGGACTCTTTTGTTCTAGCTCCAGTTAGAGGTTTTTTGTTTTGTTTTTTGGTGGAAGAAAATGTAAAATAAGGAAGATGGTTTGAATATTCCAGCTTCAATTTGCCTGTTTACCCAGCTCTAAACGTTGAATGAATTGCAGTGTCATACCATAAAAGGCAGAAATGAAACTTTATTAGCGTCTTTCTAAACATTCAAACTGCCATACAGCATATTGAGGAAACATCTGGCCTAAAACAATCTTCTTGGGAAATTAGGAAGATGCCTCCCCAACTCATTTTGGACACTGGAGGGCAATGTTGTCATGTGAAAACCCTTGGCCTAAGCATCCAGTGGGGGATGGGGTAGGGAATAAAACAAGTGTCATTCTCTCATTCTAGAGCCACAACAATTTTTTTTCATGTTATTTCTGTAATAAGCTACTGGAAATACCTTATGTACATTTAACATTTGACGAGGGGATAATTCTCACCAGGAAACTTCATTTTTTGTCCTTGAAATGTTTTTTTTTTTTTAAATACAATGATGTGATATTTGATGTTTGAAGGAATTTTTTTTCCCTTGACATGCAAACAACAGGTATATCAGGTAAGGAAATTAGCACCTACCAATCTCCTAGAACAGGCATGTCCAAAGTGCCGCCCGGGGGCCAAATTTGGCCCTTTTTCAAATTTCAAGCGGCCCGCAGCCTCTTCTCCCCACTGGAGTTATTTGTTTAGTCTTTCATAAAATACCATATTTTTCGAAGTATACAGATGCATCTTTTTCCCCTCAAAAAAGAGGCTAAAAATCTGGGTGCATCTTATACACTGAATGCAGCATTTTTTGCCTCCCAAAACTCTGCCCCATTCACCAAAATGGCTGTGCATAGCCTTTAGGAGCTTTTCAGAGTGCTCCTGGGGGCTGTGGAGGGCATAAATGAGCAAAAAACGGGCCATTTTTTGCTCGACTTTGCCCCCCCTAGCCTCCAGGAGCACTCTAGAAGCCTCTTAAAGGCTATTCATGCACTTTTTTAAAAAGGCCCATTTTCGTGGGAGAGTGCAAAAACTTTTCTTTTAATTTTCCTCTTCAAAATCTTATACTCCGAAAAATATGGTAGTTAATTCGCATTTAATGTTAAGGGTTCAAAGAATGTCAGGCTGAATGATCGGCCCCACACATTTTCACCTCACCAAATCTGGCCCTCCTCGCAAAAAGTTTGGACACCCCTGTCCTAGAAGAATGAAATAGTTTAGGACAGCTCTCACTTTTGAAAACTTATTTTAGCATTTTTTTTTACTACCGGTTCGCCTGCGCACACGAAATGAACTGGTAGCAGAGGTCAGAGGACTTCACCTCTAGTTGTATATCTAAACTGTCTTTCTCAAACATTCTTAGGGCATATTCACCACCTGTAACCTTGAGTAAATTGTGAGAAGCAGTGACCTTTTTCAAGGCTTTGGTTTAATTGCTCTAATTGAAGGATGCCTTCGCTTTGGTCAAGACCGGGAAGCTATTTATAGATCCCCGTGTAAGGTGTGTGCAAGCAATGAGGGGCACTTTTATCTCCACCAATATGTAAATCGAGACACAATTTCCCCTTTAAAGGAGACAGTTGGTTGTACTTTGAAGATTACACCCACCAGCACAAATCTTGAGCACTTTCCAAAATCATTCCCTCTCGATTCTTCTCCATTCATTAAAGAAAGCCAAAATGACCCCATGGCTGCAGTTGGTCTTCTTACTTGCATCCCTCGGAGGTAATTGTTTCCCTCTACATAGAGTTTCCTTCCATTTGCTTTTCTTGTATACAGGAGATCTCATAAAAAAACCTTTCTTTTTAGGAGTCCAATCTCTAGTCCAGTTGGTGGAGTCTGGAGGGGATGTGAGAAGACCTGGAGAGTCCCTCCGTCTCTCCTGCCAAGCCTCTGGATTCACCTTCAGCAGCTACTACATGCGCTGGGTGAGACAGGCTCCAGGGAAAGGCATGGAATGGGTTGCAAGCATGGGTACATCAGACGTTTACTACTCAGACAAAGTGAAGGGACGCTTCACCATCTCCAGGGATGATGCCAAAAGCCAGCTGTATCTACAAATGAACAGCCTCAAAACAGAGGACACGGGAGTCTATTACTGTGCAAGAAGCACAGTGAGAGGAAGTGAATCTGAAGTCCATCAATAACTTTCTCTATCTCTGAGCAGCTCTCAAATGAAGAAAAATCACTCATATGTATGCAGGAACATCCTATTTTTAAATCATATTTTTATTTTAAAAACTTCAGCTTGGAATGTAGACATGAAATAATTCTTGGTGGCTGGTTGTATATTTTTATTTTGAGATTGGAAGGGGAAAAGGGGAATAATTCCTTCCTTTAATTCCTTTGTTTAAAATCCTCTTATGATTTATTTAACTATTAAGAAAATCAGTTTAAGATTTGTTCATCTCCCAAGACGTTAGTGCAATATGCCACTTTATAGAAAAGTGAAACTCTCCTTAAAGTGCTCTTTCCCTCCTGGAACTAAAGAATCTCCTGGGGAATATGATGCGTGCCATTGTTATTCAATTCAATTTCAATTTCAATTTATTAGCGCTTATAGACCGCTCCCTCTCCCGAAAGGGACTCGGGGCGGTGTACAGTCCATGTCAAAGAACAAAATTAAAACAATGAAAATTACTACATGGAAAATATATATATACAAATATAAAATGGATAGATGCATAAGAGGAGGATAAAAGATGTGCAGGACTGTATTGCTATAAATAATTAAAATAAACAGACATTAAGATCCCAATGCCCAATAAAATTAAGACTATAGAATAATACCCTTAAAAACCAGTAGAATATAAATGCCAGGAGATAGGCGTTGAAATTATGCCAGGCCAGCCAGTCGAAACAGGTGAGTCTTTAGTTTCTGCTGGAAGGAGCGGAAGTCGGTGGTGGTTCTGATGTCAGGGGGGAGATCATTCCAGAGGGTTGGGCCCATCACAGAGAAGGCCCTACTCCTTGGAGTCGCCCGCTGGCATTGCCTAGCGGACGGCACCAGGAGAAGCCCCTCTCTGTGAGAGCGAATTGTTAAAATGTTCATAACTGGGAGAGACATGGAAACAAGGTCAGCCAATGAATAGGCCTAGCAACTAAGTCACCCAATGGGAGCTTAGACAGATCTGAGTCTGTGCAGAAAATTGAAACAGATACTTAAGCTTGAAGTCTAGGCACGGTTTAGCAGATAACTGAAACTTAAGCAGTCTGCTGCTGTGAGAAGTAAACTAGCAGACTGTCTCAGCTTGTCTACTGAAATGAAACTAACTGCTTGTGTTTGCCTGTAACTCTCCTGCCTTGTGTTTACTTGAAAAAACCATCTGTTGGTATTGTACATTTATTCATCTATTCTTACGTATATAAAGGAGTTAATGACACCAGCTGAATCAGTTATCTATGCGTGCTTTCTGCATTTAAATTTTGTGACAAACTGACAGCCATCTCTTCCTCCTCACTTACACCAGGGTGTAGCAATATTACCGTCAATAATATTGGCCACGTCGGAAGAGGTGCTGTGCACAAATGTGATCTCATCGTGAAGGTTGATTATATCTTTTATTATTTGCTTAAAGGTTCCCTCAACAGATCTCCAGCAAATTTAACTTCTGAAGAGATTAACATTCTTACTAGGAAGTGTTTCTGGGTTTAGAACAAAATTTAAACAGTAGTTCTCAAGGTTTTTTCCCCCCATGGGAAAAAAACCTTTAAGTAAGTGTTTTTTTCCAGTGAGACTGGTCCATCAGGGCAACCTGGTCTACCCAAATATGGGATGGAGCATATTGCTCCTGCTTTCACCTTTCACCCCCAATCCAGGAGCCTTCGCAGGCAGTCACTTTCACAACAAACAATTTTTGTGTTGACTCATATTTTACTGGAGGGACACGGTGGCTCAGTGGCTAAGACACCAACCTTGCCAATCAGAAAGTTCGGCAGTTCAGCAGTTCGAATCCCTAGCGCCACGTAATGGAGTGAGCTCCCGTTACTTGTCCCTGCTTCTGCCAACCTCGTAGTTCAAAAGCATGTAAAAATGCAAGTAGAAAAACAAGAACCACCTGGTGGGAAGGTAACAGCATTCCGTTTGGCATTTAGTCATGCCGGCCACATGACCACGGAGACGTCTTCGGACAGCGCTAGCTCTTTGGCTTTGAAATGGAGAGGAGCACTGCTCCCTCCATTATGCGGAACTGCTTTTTTACCTTTCCGATTGACAGGTTCAGCGTCTTAGCCACTGAGCCACTGTGTCCCTTATGTACTCGTACGTGCATGTATTCCAGTGTAAATCTGTCCCTCCCACTATGAACCCACAATAAACACATAATGGTCTTGATTGTTCCTCCGACTGGAACCTCATTTGAAAAGTATGTGTGAAATCCATGTGCAAAGAACTGTACAATTAAATGCACCGAGGAGGCACATTTATACCCAGTGATATGTAAATTGAGGCACAATGTCCCCTTCAAAGGAGGTAGTTGGTTTTCTTTCCAGGTTACACCCACCAACCCAAAGTCTGTGCACTTCTCCAAGTCTTTTGCCATCAATTCCTCTCCAATCTTTAGAGAGAGCAAATATGATCCTATGGCTAATCCTGTTATCCTTAGTAGCAGTTCTCAGAGGTACTACAGTTGTTTCCTCCCTATCCAGTTTCTTTCCATTGTAATTCTTGTATGCAGGAGAGCTCACTGAAACTTCTTTCATTTTAGATATCCAGGCCACCTTGGTGGAGTCTGGAGGGGATGTGAGAAGACCTGGAGAGTCCCTCCGTCTCTCCTGTCAAGCCTCTGGATTCACCTTCATTAACTCCTGGATATACTGGATGAAACAGGCTCCAGGGAAAGGCATGGAATGGGTTTCTCAGATACATCCAAGTTTATCTCCCATTTATTACTCAGACCAAGTGAAGGGGCGCTTCATCATCTCTAGAGACAATGCCAAAAGCCAAGTGCATCTGCAAATGAATAGCCTCAAACTAGAGGACACAGCAATCTATTTTTGTATGGCAGACACAGTGAGAGGAAGTGAATGTGACTCCAGGCAACAACCTTCTCTTCCTCTGAGAAACTTTCAAAATTGATTTAGTCACACAAGGTTGAGTTTCTATACCATCGTTGAAAAGTAGCAGATTAAGGTCTACCACTGCTTATTCCAGAGCTGATCTTGGAAGAAGCTATAGTGAACCTGTTTGGCCGAAAGTCAGGAAATGTGTTGGAAATTTCATGGCAGTATAAATGATGCATCCTTGGAGATACACCTGGTGGGAGCCAGAAGAAGGCCCTTCTCTGTGGTGGCCCCCACTCTAATACTCTTCCAAAAGGTGCTAAAGACCTGGTTCGGCCAGTGGGCCTGGGGAACCCAGAGCGGAATGGAGCCCATTAAATGGCTCATGTGATCAGCTATCACTGGGGTGGGTTGCTCCTGGTTCAGCCCAGCTTGGCCGAACCGGTAGTACTGTGCTTCCCCAAAAATAAGACAGGGTCCTATTTAATTTTAACACTGAAATAAGCACTTGGCCTTATTTTCAGGGATGTCTTATTATTTTTGAGGTGCAGGAGGAGGTGAGCGTGGCTACCTCATGGCTGCTGCTCTGTTGGAATATTTTTGGGGAGGACTTATTTTCAGGGGATGGCTTATTTTAGTGCATGCACTCAAAAGTCCGATTGGGCTTACTATCTGGGGAGGTCTTATTTTCGGGGAAACAGGGAAGTGATTTGGCCTGAGTCGCAAAACCGGCAGTGACTCAGGCTGGCCACGCCCCTGCACCAGTTCCCTGGTCTCTTTTGCCATCACTGGCATGTTTCTGCATGTGCGGAGGACAATTTCAGTCAAATGAGCATGCGACGAGCAATGCACTGGTTGGCGCATGTGAAAGGAAGCCAGCAGCACGTGAGGAAAGCATGCACAAAGCAAACCGATACCAACCAGTACAGGAACCCACCCCTGGGTGGGAGGTGAATTTCATTTCATTAATTTATTTCATTTTTTATTAGTTTTACTGTTTTTAGATGTGGTTTTTAGATTCAGTAAGCTGCCTTGAGTCACCATGGGGAGAATGGGCAGCCATATAAATTGAATAATAAAATAAAAATAATAAAAATCTAAAGTCCTGAAAACTGTCAATGAGAGACCAAGGTTTCTCAATTTTTTGCTGAAAATGCAATTATAAATAAGAACGTTGATCATCTCTGGTGACCTTGTGATAAAGCAAAGAAATATTGGGGCCAGATTTCAATTACCAAGAAAGCTCCCTTCACATATTATTTTATATTTCAATCCCCTTTCTTCCTATCAATATTGTATTGTATTGCATTGTACTGTATATCTTATTTTCTTTTCTTTTTTTAAATTTATGCACCGCATGTCACCATCAAGAGCAAGTCTAGGGGGTGTCAAATTTCCTAACGATGCCCTAATTGATTCATAATTATTGAGTCAAGTCATTAATACAAATCCAGTGATTTATTAGGTGCTCCATTAGGCAATATCTGTTCGCAGTCAAGCCTATGCTTTGTTTGATTTACTTCTGAACTTTGCCACTGTTCCTTCCCTCCCCTCAGTCTGTGTCATAAATCACATTACCCTATAGATGCACGCCTCCCAAACTGGCTACAGTAATCTGAGATCTGACTCCAGCCAACAGTATACATGGAATGCAGTCTCCCTCATTCTGTCCCCATGACAACACGGAGAGTTGACAGGGGGCTCATACTGTAATAATATAATATTAACAATATCCCATTATTTCTTTCTTTTCTACAGTATATGATTTATCATTCTTTCATTGCCAAATTAAATATTAAATTAATATTAAATTAATAAGGAACATCTCACCGGCTTCAAATATCTTTGATTCCTACTTGGAAACTCAGATGTGGATATGTAATACAACTATGGGCTTAACATTATGCTTTATTGCATGGTTTGCAGTGTTGTTTTGCTTTTTCAGCATTATGCTCTTTGCAGTATCCCCATCCTCATTTGAGTTTCCCTTGGCTTTCTTAGGGTGTTCTTACTGTTTTCCTTTCTGTTCTTAGGATTGCAAAATTACATAAAGGCGAATGAGGTGAATTGACTGGGGAACTCTTTTATCTCATCTGATATGCAAATGGAGACACAATTGCCTCCTTAAAAGAGTCCTGTGGTTTCCCTTTTCAGGCAACACCCAGAGATACAAATTGTGTTTACTTGCCCAAATCCTTCCCTGTCCATTCCTTCTCACAGAGAGCAAAATGTGGTTCAACCTGGTGTCCATACTAGTAGTCCTCAGAGGTAACTATTTTCTCTATAGAGTGTCTATGCCCATGCTCTCGTTTTAAGTGTAAGAAATCTCAACTAAAATACTTTTCTTTCAAGGTGTCCAATCTGAGGTCCAGTTGGTGGAGTCTGGAGGGGATGTGAGAAGACCTGGGGAGTCCCTCCGTCTCTCCTGCCAAGCCTCTGGATTCACCTTCAGCAGCTATAGCATGGCCTGGGTGAGACAACCTCCAGGGAAAGGACTGGAATGGGTGGCATACATCTATCCTGATTCCAGTAGATTATTTTACTTAGACAAAGTCAAGGGACGCTTCACCACCTCCAGGGACAATGCCAAAAGCCGGCTGTATCTGCAAATGAACAGCCTCAAACTAGAGGACACAGCTGTCTATTACTGTGCAAGAGACACAGTGAGAGGAAGTGAATGTGACACCAAGCAAAAACTGTATCTTCCTTTGAGCAGCTTCCCAAATTGATTTAACTAAAGAAGGGTGGATTTGTAAAACCATCACGGAAAAGCAGCACATAAAACTCCATCATTGCTTATTCCTGAGTTGTCCTTGGACTGATGGTTAAATAGTATTCTGCAGAGGTGAGTACCTCTGGGTGCAGTACAGTACGCCAGAAGAGGTAGTAAAAATCTGGCATACTGGATAAGACCGGTAGTAATGGTGGCCTGGCCATGCCCACAAAGTTTGTCAGAAGTTTTTTTTTTTTCCTCCCGGTTCTGGCAAGGGAAAAAAAGCTTTAAAAATAAAAGAGAGAGAGAGAGAGAGAGATAGGGAGGGAGGGAGGAAAGAAAGGGAAGGGAAGGGAGAAAGAAAGAGATAGAACTTACTTTGCAGCCAGGAGATTCAGCAAAGGAGAAAAACAAATGCTGTCACTTTAAATCGGAACTGAGCATGCTTGGCTGTGGAATTCTGGGAGTTGAAGTCCACAAGTCTTGATGCTGCAAACTTTAAATTGAAATCAATTTAAATGACATTCAGCAGTTTGTTTCTAGATCAGCTGAACAACAAACTGGATAAAAGGTAGGATTCTTATATGGTTCTATGTTTCTAAAGTTTGGGGGTTTGTGCAATATGGGCTTCGTGTTTCTAAAATGGTTTGGATGATTCCCTGCTTGTGAATGGAGCCAAACTTTCTATAGGCTCATTATCTCATTATCTCTGGCAAGAATATGAAATGAGCCTTTCTGGGAGTAATATTTTATTGGGGGGGGGTTGGTTGCTTCCCACAGAGGGAAGGGAGAAAGAAAGAAAGAAAGAAAGAAAGAAAGAAAGAAAGAAAGAAAGAAAGAAAGAAAGAAAGAAAGAAAAGAAAGAAAGAAAGAAAGAAAGAAAAACAGCACAGCAATTTAGGGCTAGAAGGCTCCTCAGAGGTCATCTAGTCCAACCCCCTGCTGCAACAGGAAACCTTACATTGTCTGGATTATTTTGGTGCCTCTAACAGAGAGGAAAATTGTCAGAAAGGAGAAGGAGTTTATTAGGACAAGTAACTGCCATGCAGAGGAAGGCAGAGATAATCCTTGTTTTAGGACTACAATTGAGCCCAAAATATTGGGTTCTTTGCTAAGCAAGAGTGTTTTTAAGTGAGCTTCACCACATTTTACCCAATCCATGAAATCTCCTGGTGAGTGACATCAAGTTGGCCACGTCCACCCAGTCACATAATCGCCAAGCCACGCCCACAGAATAGGTAAGAACAGGTAGTAAAAATTTTGATACACACCCCTCAGTGTCCTGGAATTTTGCGATCACCTTTTGGGACCTTCTGACAAGTAATGTCTCTGAGGAAGTTAGTTCTACTTAGCAACCATGTCACCAATTAAACAATTACAGGGATCCACTTAACAGTTTTGGCAAGAAAGGTTGTAAAAAGAGAATGAGGTGAATGCTCTTAGGGAGCTCTTTTATCTCGTCCAATATGCAAATGGAGACACAATGTCCTCCTTAAAAGAGTCCTGTAGTTTCCCTCCTCAGGTTACACCCACTAATACCAATTGTGTTCACTTTCCCAAATCCTTTCCTCTGCATTCCTTCTTATGGAGAATAAAATGTGGTTCAACCTGGTGTCCTTACTGGTACTCCTCAGAGGTAACTATTTTCTCTATAGAGGAGTGTCTATGCCCATGTTCTCGTTTTAGGCGTAAGAAATCTCAATTAAAATACTTTTCTTTCAAGGGGTCCAATCTGAGGTCCAGTTGGTGGAGTCTGGAGGGGATGTGAGAAGACCTGGAGAGTCCCTCCGTCTCTCCTGTCAAGGTTCTGGATTCACCTTCAGTGGCTACTACATGGGCTGGTTAAGACAGGCTGCAGGGAAAGGACTGGAATGGGTAACATACATCTATACGGATTCCAGTAAAAAGTTCTACTCAGACAGAGTGAAGGGACGCTTCACCATCTCCAGGGACAATGCCAAAAGCCAGCTGTATCTGCAAATGAACAACCTCAAACAAGAGGACATAGCTGTCTATTACTGTGCTGGAAACACAGTGAGAGGAAGTGAATGTGACACCAAGCAAAAACCTTCTCTTCCTACAAGAAGATTTCCAAAGCGATTAAGTTACAGAAGGTTGAATCCATCACTCAAAAGCCACAAGGAATGGTTCGGTGGCCTAGAGGTGGCGCTCTCGCCCTCACAATCAGGAGGATGTGAGTTCGATCCTAGGCAGAGGCAGATATTTCTCTCCCTGGGCACACTGAGAATATATCTGTTGAGCAAAACTCTGCATTGGCATCAGGAAAAGCATCCGGCCATTAAAACACTCTGCTAGCCCCATTTAATTGCCTACACTCCGTCTCACAGTGGATTATAGGGTCATTAAAATAAAGTGATGATGATCACTGAAGAACGACACATAAAACTCCATCATTGCTTATTCCTGGGCTTTTCTTGGAATAAGAGGCAGGGAACCTGTTTAGCAGTAGGGTAGCAGATGAGCTGAACATTGCAAGGGAGTACAGGTAGTTCTCGACTTGCAACGCTTCACTTACTGACTGCTTAAAGTTACAACTGCACTGAAAAAAGGTGACTTATGAGTCTTTTTCAGCATTAGGAACTTTGCAGCATCCCCATGGCCATCAGATGAAAGCTCAGAGGCTTGGCAACTGACTCATCTTTATGATGGTTAGAGAGAGTCTTGGGGTCATGTTATCTCCCCTTTGGGGACCTTCTGACGGGCCAAGTCAATGTGAAAGCCAACTCACTTAACAACTGTGTCACCCACTTAACAGTGACAGCCACCCACTTCACCTTTGTGGCACGAAGGGTCCTAAAATGGAGGCAAAACTCATTCAACACGTGCTTCATTGACCAACAGAAATTAGGGGCTAAATTGGGGCCGTAAGTCAAGAATTCACCAGCACTAATCATGTATCCTTATGATGTCATGTCCAAGAAACTGCAAATGCTCTACAAAATGTTTGTTGGAAAGGTAATTATAAATAAGGTACTTTTTATCATCTGGGATGGACTTTTGCCAAAGCAAACAAAGAGGATTTTGTCCCTGCTTATTCTATTATGTTGAATGGTTTTTTTTCGAGAAGAGGTGAAATTTGGCAGGTCTTTGTTTAACACACCCTCATAAAATCCTGCCCTCCAATTCTCCTATCAATACACAGAAAATAAAGAGCTTGTCCTCACTTTTCTTCAGAGTGGATTGCTATTGGAGAATCTTACTCATCCTCAATGCAATACAATACAATACAATAGTAGAGCTGGAAGGGACCTTGGAGGTCTTCTAGTCCAACCCCCTGCCTAGGCAGGAAACCCAATACCATTTCAGACAGATGGTTATCCAACATCTTCTTAAAGACTTCCAGTGTTGGGGCATTCACAACTTCTGGAGGCAACTTCTGTTCCACTGATTAATTGTTCTAATCAATTATCATCGTCATTGTCTCTTCACTGCAGGACGAAGGCTTCTTCCACATGTTTCTAACCCATATGGTCCTGAGCTTCCCCCCACCAATTGGACCCACCATACTTGTGGATGTCTTCAATACATCTTGTTATAGTGGGATCCATTCTATGACCTCCTTGGTCCACCTGCCTCTAAGACATGCATTGTATGGGCAAGGGAAATCTGCATGATTAATAAAAAGAAGAGCTTTTGTTTTAATTACTTTAAATCATTTTGATTTGCCATAAGGCAGAGGTTTTCTTTGCTTCATCAGGGTTGCAAAATTACATAAAGGCAAATGAGGTGAATGCACTGGGGAGCTCTTTTATCTCATCCAATATGCAAATGGAGACACAATGTCCTCCTTAAAATAGTCCTTTGGTTTCCCTACTCAGGTTACACCCACTAATACCAATTGTGTTCACTTGCCCAAATCCTTTCCTCTGCATTCTTTCTTATGGAGAATAAAATCTGGTTCAACCTGGTGCCCTTACTGGTACTCCTCAGAGGTAACTATTTTCTCTATAGAGTGTCTATGCCCATGCTGTCGTTTTAGGTGTAAGAAATCTCAATTAAAATACTTTTCCTTCAAGGTATCCAATCTGAGGTCCAGTTGGTGGAGTCTGGAGGGGATGTGAGAAGACCTGGAGAGTCCCTCCGTCTCTCCTGCCAAGCTTCTGGATTCAGCTTCAGCAGCTACAACATGGCCTGGATGAGACAGGCACCAGGGAAAGGACTGGAATGGCTATCATACATCTATACGGATTCCAGTAAAAAGTTCTACTCAGACAGAGTGAAGGGACACTTCACCATCTCCAGGGACAATGCCAAAAGCCAGCTGTATCTGCAAATGAACAGCCTCAAACAAGAGGACACAGCTGTCTATTACTGTGCTGGAAACACAGTGAGAGGAAGTGAATGTGACACCAAGCAAAAACCTTCTCTTCCTACGAGAAGATTTCCAAAGCGATTAAGTTACAGAAGGTTGAATCCATCACTCAAAAGCCACAAGGAATGGTTCGGTGGCCTAGAGGTGGCGCTCTCGCCCTCACAATCAGGAGGATGTGAGTTCGATCCTAGGCAGAGGCAGATATTTCTCTCCCTGGGCACACTGAGAATATATCTGTTGAGCAAAACTCTGCATTGGCATCAGGAAAAGCATCCGGCCATTAAAACACTCTGCTAGCCCCATTTAGTTGCCTACACTCCGTCTCACAGTGGATTATAGGGTCATTAAAATAAGGTGATGATGATCACTGAAGAACGACACATAAAACTCCATCATTGTTTATTCCTGGGCTGTTCATGGAATAAGAGGCAGCGAACCTGTTTAGCAGTAGGGTAGCCGATGAGCTGAACATTCCAAGGTAGTACAGGTAGTTCTCAACGTGCAACACTTCACTTACTGACTGCTTAAAGTTACAACCGCACTGAAAAAAAGGGACTTATGAATCTTTTTCAGCATTAGGAACTTTGCAACATCCCCATGGCCATCTGATCAAAGCTCAGAGGCTTGGCAACTGACTCATCTTTATGATGGTTAGAGAGAGTCTTGGGGTCATGTTATCTCCCCTTTGGGGACCTTCTGACGGGCCAGGTCAATGGGAAAGCCAATTCACTTAACAACTGTGTCACCCACTTAACAGTGACAGCCACCCACTTCACCGTTGTGGCACGAAGGGTCCTAAAAAGGAGGCAAAACTCATTCAACACGTGCTTCATTGACCAACAGAAATTTGGGGCTAAATTGGGGCCGTAAGTCAAGGATTCACCAGCACTAATCATGTATCCTTATGATGTCATGTCCAAGAAACTGCAAATGCTCTACAAAATGTTTGTTGGAAAGGTAATTATAAATAAGGTACTTTTTATCATCTGGGATGGACTTGTGCTAAAGCAAACAAAGAGGATTTTGTCCCTGCATATTCTATTATGTTGAATGATTTTTTGAGAAGAG
Source organism: Natrix natrix natrix (assembly GCA_029891615.1). NCBI lineage: Eukaryota > Metazoa > Chordata > Lepidosauria > Squamata > Natricidae > Natrix > Natrix natrix. The sequence goes on from JAKRSK010007803.1 coordinate 175,887, forward strand.
GTGAAATTTGGCAGGTCTTTGTTTAACTCACCCTAGTAAAATCCTGCCCTCCAATTCTCTTATCAATACACAGAAAGTAAAGAGCTTGTCCTCACTTTTCATCAGAGTGGATTGCTATTGGAGAATCTTCCTCATCCTCAATCATCATCATTGTCTATTCACTGCAGGATGAAGACCTCTTCCACACGTTTCCACCCCTTAAGGTCCTGAGCTTTTTCCCCCCCAATTGGACCCACCATACTTGCGGATGTCTTCGATCCATCTTGTTATAGGTCTCTTCAAGTGGGATCCATTCTATGACCTTCTTGGTCCACCTGCCTCTAAGACATGCATTGTATGGGCAAGGGAAATCTTCATAATTAATAAAAAGAAGAGGTTTTGTTTCAATTACTTTAAATCATATTGATTTGCCATAAGGCAGAGGTTTCCTTTGCTTTCTAAGGGTTGCAAAATTACACAAAGGAGAATGAGGTGAATGCACTTGGGGAGCTCTTTTATCTCATCCAATATGCAAATGGAGACACAATGTCCTCCTTAAAAGAGTCCTGTGGTTTCCCTCCTCAGGTTACACCCACTAATACCAATTGTGTTCACTTGCCCAAATCCTTTCCTCTGCATTCCTTCTTATGGAGAATAAAATCTGGTTCAACCTGGTGCCCTTACTGGTACTCCTCAGAGGTAACTATTTTCTCTATAGAGTGTCTATGCCCATGCTGTCGTTTTAGGTGTAAAAAATCTCAATTAAAATACTTTTCCTTCAAGGTATCCAATCTGAGGTCCAGTTGGTGGAGTCTGGAGGGGATGTGAGAAGACCTGGAGAGTCCCTCCGTCTCTCCTGCCAAGCTTCTGGATTCAGCTTCAGCAGCTACAACATGGCCTGGATGAGACAGGCACCAGGGAAAGGACTGGAATGGCTATCATACATCTATACGGATTCCAGTAAAAAGTTCTACTCAGACAGAGTGAAGGGACGCTTCACCATCTCCAGGGACAATGCCAAAAGCCAGCTGTATCTGCAAATGAACAGCCTCAAACAAGAGGACACAGCTGTCTATTACTGTGCTGGAAACACAGTGAGAGGAAGTGAATGTGACACCAAGCAAAAACCTTCTCTTCCTACGAGAAGATTTCCAAAGCGATTAAGTTACAGAAGGTTGAATCCATCACTCAAAAGCCACAAGGAATGGTTCGGTGGCCTAGAGGTGGCGCTCTCGCCCTCACAATCAGGAGGATGTGAGTTCGATCCTAGGCAGAGGCAGATATTTCTCTCCCTGGGCACACTGAGAATATATCTGTTGAGCAAAACTCTGCATTGGCATCAGGAAAAGCATCCGGCCATTAAAACACTCTGCTAGCCCCATTTAGTTGCCTACACTCCGTCTCACAGTGGATTATAGGGTCATTAAAATAAGGTGATGATGATCACTGAAGAACGACACATAAAACTCCATCATTGCTTATTCCTGGGCTGTTCATGGAATAAGAGGCAGCGAACCTGTTTAGCAGTAGGGTAGCCGATGAGCTGAACATTCCAAGGTAGTACAGGTAGTTCTCAACGTGCAACACTTCACTTACTGACTGCTTAAAGTTACAACCGCACTGAAAAAAAGGGACTTATGAATCTTTTTCAGCATTAGGAACTTTGCAACATCCCCATGGCCATCTGATCAAAGCTCAGAGGCTTGGCAACTGACTCATCTTTATGATGGTTAGAGAGAGTCTTGGGGTCATGTTATCTCCCCTTTGGGGACCTTCTGACGGGCCAGGTCAATGGGAAAGCCAATTCACTTAACAACTGTGTCACCCACTTAACAGTGACAGCCACCCACTTCACCGTTGTGGCACGAAGGGTCCTAAAAAGGAGGCAAAACTCATTCAACACGTGCTTCATTGACCAACAGAAATTTGGGGCTAAATTGGGGCCGTAAGTCAAGAATTCACAAGCACTAATCATGTACTGTTATGATGTTATGTCCAAGAAACTGCAAATGCTCTACAAAGGGTTCTCAAATTCTAGTGGACAACCATTTAAATATGAGCCAGCAGTGTGCAGCAGCTGCCAAAAAAGCCAACACAGTTCTAGGCTGCATCAACAGAGGAATAGAATCAAGATCACGTGAAGTGTTAATACCACTTTGTAATGCCTTGGTAAGGCCACACTTGGAATACTGCATTCAGTTCTGGTCGCCACAATGTAAAAAAGATGTGGAGACTCTAGAAAGAGTGCAGAGAAGAGCAACAAAGATGATTAGGGGACTGGAGACTAAAACATATGAAGAACGGTTGCAGGAACTGGGTATGTCTAGTTTAATAGAAAGAAGGACTAGGGGAGACATGATAGCAGTGTTCCAATATCTCAGGGGTTGCCACAAAGAAGAGGGAGTCAAGCTATTCTCCAAGGCACCTGAGGACAGAACAAGAAGTAATGGGTGGAAACTAATCAAGGAGAGAAGCAACTTAGAACTGAGGAGAAACTTCCTGACAGTTAGAACAGTTAATCCTGGGAACAGAAGTTGCCTCCAGAAGTTGTGAATGCCCCAACACTGGAAGTCTTTAAGAAGATGTTGGATAGACATTTGTCTGGAACGGTATAGGGTTTCCTGCCTAGGCAGGGGGTTGGACTAGAAGACCTCCAAGGTCCCTTCCAACTCTACTATTGTATTATTGTATTATTGTAAATGTTGGTCGAAAAGGTAATTATAAATAAGGTACTTTTTATCATTTAGGATGGACTTTTGCTAAAGCAAACAAAGAGGATTTTGTCCATTCTTATTCTATTATGTTGAATGATTTTTTTGAGAAGAGGTGAAATTTGACAGGTCTTTGTTTAACTCACCCTAATAAAATCCCGCCCTCCTATTCTCCTATCAATACACAGAAAGTAAAGAGCTTGTCCTCACGTTTCTTCAGAGTGGATTGCTATTGGAGAATCTTCCTCATCTTCAATGCAATACAATACAATACAATAGTAGAGTTGGAAGGGACCTTGGAGGTCTTCTAGTCCAACCCCCTGCCTAGGCAGGAAACCCTATACTGTTTCAGACAAATGGCTATCCAACATCTTCTTAAAGACTTCCAGTTTTGGGGCATTCACAACTTCTGGAGGCAAGCTGTTCCACTGATTAATTGTTCTAATCAATTATCATCGTCATTGTCTATTCACTGCAGGATGAAGGCTTCTTCCACATGTTTCTAACCCATATGGTCCTGAGCTTTGCGAACCCCGAGAGGTTGAAGAAACGGAGGCTGAGGGGCTTTTTATCTAGGAGTTTTTTATTGTTATTAAGGGGTTCCAAGGAGGGGGGGGTGATAACCAGGCCGGGAGAGGCGCCAGTGCCAGTGCCAGACGGACAGGTGAGTCTGGGAAGGAAGTGAGCGGAGCGGGGGGGGAGAGGGAACAAGTGATTCCAATAGAGGGTTGTTTGATTACAACGGTCGCGGGGAGGGGGGGATGCGAGGACAAGAGAAGATCACAAGGTCGGTTGGGAGACCGTGGCTGCTGGCTATGCCCGGTTGTTTGCACCAACCCCCGCAACCTAGGTGGCCAGGAACTACAGAGCCCGGGCCTACGGCTGATGCTTTGCAATGCAAGGTCCGTAACCAACAAATCCCCCCTCATTAATGAGTTGATCTCTGAGGGGGAGCTAGACCTTGCAGGGATAACTGAAACCTGGTTGGGCCACGAGGGTGGTTTACCCCTCATGGAAATGTGCCCACCAGGTTTCCGTGCATTCCATCAGCCTCGGGCCTTGGGTAAGGGTGGTAGGGTGGCGGTAGTTATACGGGAAGGTCTAGAGCCGAGGGAGTTCACTGTTCCTCAGATATCCAGGTGTGAGTCCCTTGGTGTGAAATGGGGCCCAGGGAGGAAGTTGGGTTTGCTGATTGTATACTTGACTCCTCGCTATACATCAGCAGCCCTGCCCGAGCTCCTCGAGCTGATCTCGGAGACGGCGGTTGAGATCCCCAGGCTTGTGGTTATGGGGGATTTCAACCTGCCGTCGATGGGAGCAGCGTCTGAGGTAGCTCGGGAGTTCATGGCTTCCATGACAGCCATGGGCCTGACCCAGTTAATTTACGGCCCCACACACGAAGGAGGCCACACATTGGACCTTGTTTTTGTATCTGAGCAGTGGACGAGTGATCTGGGTAGAGGGGATTTTACTGTTACACCCCTGTCATGGTCAGATCACTCATGTCTCCGGCTAGACTTCCCTGGTGCTTCCCCCCCACCGCGAGGTGGCGGGACCAAACGGTCCATGCTGGTACCGCCCCAAGCACCTGATGGAGCCGGATAGGTTCCAGACGGAGCTTGGGCCATTACCTCTAGCCCTGACCCACGCTCGGTCGGAAGACCTAGCGGCCGCCTGGAATAGGGCGGCGGCTGGGGCCTTGGACCGGGTTGTGCCTTTGCGACCTCTCCTGCGGCAGCGACCCACCCGGGCTCCTTGTTATACCAAGGAGCTGAGGGTGATGAAGCGCCACAGGAGACGTCTAGAGAGCAGGTGGAGGTCCTCACACTCCGAATCTGATCGGACATAGGTAAGATCCTACTTGCGGACCTACCTTGTGGCATTAAGGGCGGCCAAACGTAGATATTGCGCCACTCTTATTGCATCTGCGGATAACCGCCCTGCCGCCCTGTTTAGGGTGACCCGCTCCCTCTTGTCACAGAGGACGCAGGGGGCACCCTTACAGGGTAAAGCAGAGGAATTTGGGGAATATCTGCAGGACAAAGTCGCTCAGATCCGGAGCGGATGGGCCCCACTCAGTGGACCAGACGGGTCGCCAACAGCGAGACTTGTGAGACCATCCTGGGAGGAGTTTGATTCTGTTGCCCCCGAGGATTTAGATAGGTTGCGTGGACGGCTACGACCCACCACATGTTTAATGGACCCGTGTCCCTCCTGGTTGGTACTGGCATCTTGGGAGGTGACCCGAGGCTGGCTTCTGGGCCTGGTGAATGCCTCATTGGGTGAGGGATCCTTACCAACCGCCTTGAAGGAGGCGGTGGTGAGGCCCTTACTTAAGAGGCCTTCGCTCGACCCAATGGAGCTAGCTAATTATCGTCCAGTCTCCAACCTTCCGTTTCTAGCGAAGGTTGTTGAGAATGTGGTGGCGCAGCAGTTTCCATGACACCTTGACAAATCCAAGTATCTAGACTCATGCCAGTCCGGCTTCCGACCTGGGCACAGCACAGAGACAGCCTTGGTCGCGTTGGTTGATGATCTCTGGAGGGCCAGAGATAGAGGTTGTTCCTCTATCCTGGTCCTATTAGACCTCTTGGCGGCTTTTGATACCATCGACCATGGTATCCTATTGCGCCGGTTGGAGGGGATAGGAGTCGGAGGTACCGTTTTGCGGTGGTTCGGCTCCTACCTCTCCGACTGGAGGCAAAGTGTGTTGACAGGGGGACAGAGGTCGACCCCGAGGCCACTCACTTGTGGAGTGCCACGGGGGTCGGTCCTCTTGCCTCTCCTGTTCAACACATATGTGAAGCTGCTGGGTGAGATCATCCGTGGTTTTGGGGTTGAGTATCACTTCTACGCTGATGATACTCAGCTGTATATTTCAACTCCAAACCACCCCAACGAGGCTGTCGAAGTGATGTCCCGGTGTTTGGAGGCCGTCGGGGTCTGGATGGGGGACAACAGACTTAAACTCAACCCCTCCAAGACCGAGTGGCTGTGGCTACCGGCACCTCGGTTCAGCCAGCTGACCCCATCGCTGGCCATAGGGGGCGAACAATTGCCCCCTGTGGAGCGGGCTAGCAATTTGGGCGTCCTCCTTGATGCCCGGCTGTCAATGGATGACCATGTGGCAGCCGTGGCAAGGGGGGCGTTCCACCAGGTTCGCCTGGTGCGCCAATTGCGCCCCCTACTGGACCGGGATGCCCTACGCACGGTCACTCATGCGCTGGTGACGTCCCGCCTGGATTACTGCAACGCTCTCTACATGGGGCTGCCCTTGGGACGCGTCCGGAGACTGCAGTTAGTTCAGAACGCAGCCGCGCGGGCTGTGATGGGCAGTACGAGGTACTCCCACGTAACACCGCTCCTGCGCGAGCTGCACTGGCTGCCTGTGCTTTTCCGGGTGCGTTTCAAGGTGCTGACTACCATCTTTAAAGCGCTCCATGGCACGGGACCTAGTTACTTGCGGGATCGCATCCTCCCACATACATCCCTGCGGCCAATTCGCTCAGACAGGGAGGGACTTCTCCTGGTGCCGTCCACTAGGCAATGCCAGCGGGCGACACCGAGGAGTAGGGCCTTCTCTGTGATGGGCCCAACCCTCTGGAATGACCTCCCCCCCCGACATTAGAACCACTTCTGACCTCCGCTCCTTCCGGCAAAAACTGAAGACTCACCTGTTCCGATTAGCAGGCCTGGCATAATTCAACTGTCCCTCCTGGCAAATGTATTATATCTGGTTATTTTAGGGATTTTTTAATTCACTGTATCTGTTTTTAAGGGTTTAACTTATAATATATTGCTTTGTACAGTTCTTTTACTGCATTTTAACCTCCTCCAAGTCAACCATCAACTGTACATATTTAATTTTATTTTGTATCTTGTTATATTTTGTATGAACTGTACACCGCCCCAAGTCCCTTTTGGGAGAGGGGGCGGTCTAGAAGCATTAATAATAATAATAATAATAATAATAATAATAATAATAATAATAATAATAATAATAATAATAATAATAATAATAATAATAATAATAATAATAATTATTATTATTATTATTATTATTATTATTATTATTATTATTATTATTATTATTATTATTATTATTATTATTATTATTATTATTATTATTATTATTATTATTAGCTTCCCCCCACCAATTGGACCCACCAAAGTTGTGGATGTCTTCGATCCATCTTGTTATAGTGGGATCCATTCTATGACCTTGGTCCACCTGCCTCTAAGACATGCATTGTATGGGCAAGGGAAATCTGCATGATTAATAAAAAGAAGAGCTTTTGTTTTAATTACTTTAAATCATATTCATTTGCCATAAGGTAGAGGTTTCCTTTGCTTTCTCAGGGTTGAAAAATTACATAAAGGCAAATGAGGTGAATGCACTTCAGGAGCTCTTTTATCTCATCCAATATGCAAATGGAGACACAATGTCCTCCTTAAAAGGGTCCTGTGGTTTCCCTCCTTAGGATACACCTACTAATACCAATTGTGTTCACTTGCCCAAATCCTTTCCGCTGCATTCCTTCTTTTGGAGAATAAAATGTGGTTCAACCTGGTGTCCTTACTGGTACTCCTCAGAGGTAACTATTTTCTCTATAGAGTGTCTATGCCCATGCTCTCGTTTTAGGTGTAAGAAATCTCAATTAAAATACTTTATTTCAAGGTGTCCAATCTGAGGTCCAGTTGGTGGAGTCTGGAGGGGACGTGAGAAGACCTGGAGAGTCCCTCCGTCTCTCCTGCCAAACCTCTGGATTCACCTTCAGCAGCTATGACATGGCCTGGGTGAGACAGGCACCAGGGAAAGGACTGGAATGGGTATCATACATCTATACCGATTCCAGTAAAAAGTTCTACTCAGACAGAGTAAAGGGCCGTTTCACCATCTCCAGGGACAATGCCAAAAGCCAGCTGTATCTGCAAATGAACAACCTCAAAGAAGAGGACACAGCTGTCTATTACTGTACTGGAAACACAGTGAGAGGAAGTGAATGTGACACCAAGCAAAAACCTTCTCTTCCTTTGAGCAGCTTTCCAAAGTGATTAAGTTACAGAAGTTTGAATCCATCACTGAAAAGCTGCAAGGAGTGGTGCAGTGGCCTAGAGGTGGAGCTCTAGCCCTCACAATCAGGAGGATGTGAGTTCGATCCTAGGCAGAGGCAGATAGTTCTCTCCTTGGGCACACTGAGAATATATCTGTTGAGCAAAACTTTGCATTGGCAACAAGAAAAGCATCCAGCCATTAGAACACTCATGAGAAGATCTGGAGAGTCCTTGCATCTCTCCTGCAAAGCCTCTGGATTCACTTTCAGCAGCTATGACATGGCCTGGGTGAGACAGGCTCCTGGGAAAGGACTGTAATGGGTTTCATACACTGATTCCAGTAGAAAGTAGCACTCAGTCAAGGGATGTTTCACCATCTCCAGGGACAATGCCAAAATCCAGCTGTATCTGCAAATGAACAGCCTCGAAAGTGACTTCCGGTTTGCTCGGACTCCAGAGGGTCATTTTGAGCGCTCCGAAGACATCAGGGAAGCCTCCGGATGGTTCCTGAAGCCTTCGGAACGCTTAAAACGACCCTCCGAGCAAACTGGAAGTGAAGCCTTCCGAGCGCTCAAAACGATCCTCCGAGCAAACTGGAAGTCACTTCCGGTTTGCTCAGAGGGTCATTTTGAGCGCTCCGAAGGCTTCAGGGACCATCCGGAGGCTTCCCTGCGCCTCTGGAGGGCATCTTGAGGGGGGTGGGGGAGGCTGTTTTCGCCCTCCCCGGGCTCCTATAAAGCCTCTGGAGCCTGGGGAGGGCGAAAAAAGCATGTAAAAATGGGGGGAGCGCCTGTAGTGCGCGCATGTGCACTGGGGGGGTTGCACATTGTATTAGGGGTGCAGCATGCCCGCACATGACCCCCCTGCGCTCCCCCCACTTATGGCACGCGAGCCAAAAAAGGTTCGCCCTCACTGGGCTAAAATATGTTCCAGTCTCTCTTTCCGCCTTTATTATCTTTTGTTGTTGTTTTGTATGCAAGGAAACCTAGGAGATCATTGCGCAGAGGGTGTTTTTTTTCTTTTTTTGATCCCAATGGTTATGAATGAATTCATTCATTCATTCATTCATTTGCTTCTTTGTTTATTGATATGATGTTTTATCTTATATATGTTGTTGTTATGCATTTTCCATGTTAACATTGTAAGCCACCAAAGAGTTGCGTTGTGCTGAGAGGGGTGGCAAATCAATGTTAAAAATAAAGTAAAGTAAAACAAAATATAAAATGAGTAATTAAACACAATTGTATCCTGCAAAAGAGCCGAGGTGGTGCAGTGGTTAGAGTTACAGGCTACTTCAGCTGACTGCTAGCTGCAGTTCGGCAGTTCAAATCTCAATAACTCAACGTTGATTCAGCCTTTCATCCTTCCGAGGTGGGTAAAATGTGGACCCAGATTGTTGGGGGCAAGAGGCTGGCTCTGGAAACTGCTTAGAGAGGGCTGAAAAAGCACTATGAAGCGGTATATAAGTCTAAGTCCTGTTGGGCACACTTGGAATACTGCATTCAGTTTTGGTCTCCACGATGTAGAAAAGATGTGGAGACTCTAGAAAGAGTGCAGAGAAGAGCAACAAAGATGATTAGGGGACTGGAGACTAAAACTTTGGAAGAACGGTTGCAGGAACTGGGTATGGCTAGCTTAAGAGAAAGAAGGACTAGGAGAGACATGATAGCAGTGTTCCAATATCTCAGGGGTTGCCACAAAGAAGAGCGAGCCAAACTATTATCCAAGGCGCCTGAGGGTAGAACAAGAAGCAATGGATGGAAACTAATCAAGGAGAGAAGCAACTTAGAACTGAGGAGACATTTCCCGACAATGAATCCGTTGAAGAGCTTGCTTCCAGAAGTTGTGAATGCCCCAACACTGGAAGTCTTTAAGAAGATGTTGGATAGCCATTTGCCTGAAACGGTATAGGGATTCCTGCCTAGGTAGGGGGTTGGACTAGAAGACCTCCAAGGTCCCTTCCAACTCTACTATTGTATTGTATTGTATTGCTGTTTTTTATAAATAATTCAAGGTGGTGGATATATCGGGCACTCCTTTCCTTCTCTTATTTTCCCTATAACAAAAAAAGAAAAAGAAAACAAACCCACACCTTTGTGAGAAGGTTTGTGCTGAGAGAAAATGAGTAGCTCAAGGTCACTCAGCTGGCTTTCATAGCTAAGACAGGCCTGAACTCAAGGTCTCTTGCTTCCTAGCCTGCTGCCTTAACCACTAGGCCAAACAGATCTGGCTGGATAGGCAAATCGAGGCAAATTTTTTCTCTTAAAAGGAGCCCCCTCTGCTTTCCCTTTTCAGCCAACACAAAGTTTGTGAACTTTCCCGAATCCGTTTTTATTCATTGCAGGGACAGGAAATGGTCTTGCAGCTAATCCTGGTGTCTGTATTAGTCCTCTTTCAAGGTAATCTTTTCTTCCCTAAAGAATTTCCTTCCATGTCCTATTTCGTGATCAAAAAAATCTAACTGAAATACATTTTTTTTAAAGGAGTCCAATCTCAGGTTCAGTTGACGGAGTCTGGAGGGGATGCGAGAAGACTTGGGGAGTCCCTCCGTCTCTCCTGCAAGACCTCTGGATTCACCTTCAGCAACTACTACATGTACTGGGTGAGACAGGCTCCGGGGAAAGGACCGGAATTGTTGGCCAGCATAAGTACAGGCTCATCTCCTACCACTTATTACCCACATAAAGTCAAGGGCCGCTTCACCATCTCCAGGGATGATTCCCGCAGCCAGCTGTATCTGCAAATGAACAACCTCAAACTGGAGGACACAGCTGCCTATTACTGCTCAACTTACACAGTGAGAGGAAGTGAATCTGACGCTGAGCAAAAACCTTCTCATCAGAGCAGCTCTGAAAATTGAGTTAGAATAGAGTAGAGTAGAATGGGGTTGGGTAGAATAGAGTAGAGTACAATAGAATAGAATAGAATAGAATAACAGAGGGACCTTGGAGATCTTCTAGCCCAATCCCCTGCTTAGGCAGGAAACCTTACACCCAGGGATGGATTTAGATGAAAAGAGGCCCTAGGCTGTTCCACTTATGGGGCACTTTCACCTCCCATTTTTAAGTTTGTAAATTACATGAGAGATAATAAAATACATCATTACTGTGATATATATATCAATATATTAAATGAAACATGTTGTAATTGGTACTAACCTTTATAAAAAATGTGGCATGGATAATAAATAAAAATAAAAGGCCCCTCTTGATCTTGAGGCCCTAGGCTGAAGCCTAGTTAGCCTATAGGAAAATCTGGCCCTGCCTACACCACTTCAGACAAATGGTTATCCAACATCTTCTTAAAGACTTCCAGTGTTGGGGCATTCACAACTTCTGGAGGCAACTTCTGTTCCACTGGATAATTGTTCTAACTGTCAGGAAATTTCTCCTCACTTCTATGTTGCTTCTCTCTTTGATTATTTAGTTACAGAAAGTTTAATTGGTCTACTGGAAGTGAGAAACAGCTGACGAATCTCCATAGTGGTATGTGGAATCTCAGAACTGATCTTGGAAGAAGAAGTGGGGACTCTGTTTAGCTAATCTCAGAGCAGTATTGAATTACAATAGAATAACAGAGTTGGAAGGGACCTTGGAAGTCTTCTAGTCCAACCCACTGCTTAGGCAGGAAGCCCTACACCACTTCAGACAAATGGTTATCCAACATCTTCTTAAAAACTTCTAGTGATGGAGCATTCACAACTTCTGGTGGCAACTTCTGTTCCACTGATTAATTGTTCTAACTGTCAGGAAGTTTTCCCTCAATTCTAAGTTGCTTCTCTCCTGGATTAGTTTCCACCCATTGCTTCTTGTTCTACCCTCAGGTGCTTTGGGGAATATATTGACTCCCTCTTCTTTGGGGCAGCCGCTGAGATATTGCTATCATGTCTCCCCTAGTCCTCCTGTTCATAAAACTAAACTTACCTAGTTTCTGCAACCTTTCTTCATATGTTTTAACCCCCAGTCCCCTAATCAACTTTGTTGCTCTTCCCTACAGAAATATTAGAGGTAGAAATATGGATTCATGTCTCAGGCTACAAGGGGGACTTCAAGTCCAGCCTTAGGCATGTAAACTGGCCAGGTTCTACACCACAATATTGTGAGTTGGGTTGGGCTAAGAGAGAGAGAGAGAGAGAGTAACCAGCCCAAAGTCACCCTGCCAGCTAACTGTTTATGCCCTTTCACGAAAGCTTTCCTATCTATTTAGCAGGGCTGTCTTAACAATATTATGACCCCAAACCGCCGAACTCCAAACCTTTCTAATTGAAAAGCTCAGTGTCTTAGCCGCTGAGCCACCCTTAAAATTAAACATATATTTATTTTTTTGGCACTTCCAACAAAATCAGTGTTGAAACATTAAATATATGCTGGCCACAACAATTAATCAACATGATAAAATTTTGAACAATACACGAGGCTTGAAAAAAACACAAAGTTGCTAAGTCAGCCATACAGTTAATGTACTTATATGATACAAGATGTATTGAAGGCTTAACATACACAGATTAGCATAAGGGCCCTATGCTTGTGGGGCTGCAGGCAACTGGCCATAAGCCCCATGACTTAAGGCAGCCCTGAGTATCCTGGCATAAGATAGGAAATGAAACATGAGGATGATCTTTCTGAATATCCAAACTGCCACACAGATATTGAGGAAACATCTGGACCTAAAGAGTCTCCTCAGAGAATTAGGAAGATGTCTCCTCTCCTCACTTTGGACACCAGGGGGCAATGTTGGCACACCAAACTCCATGGACTATGCACCCAGTGGGGGTGGGGAAGAGAATAAAACAAGCATTGTTAGATATTGTTTCATTTTGAAAATATGACATTTTTTTTGGTCATAGTTAACTGAATGTTCTCTCAAGAAAATTTCACATCTCAGGGGTCCTTTGATCTTGACCACAAAGCTGAGGGTTTTAATAAAATTATTGGTGTTTTTCACGAGGGAAACTGCCTGGAATGTGTAAAGGTTTTTCAAATTTCAAAGCAGAGACATCACCCTGCCAACAAAAGTGTGTATAGTCAAGGCTATGGTTTTCCCAGTTGCAATGGATGGCTGTGAAAGTTGGACCCTAAGGAAAGCTGAGCACTTTGAACTCTGGTGCGGGAGAAGACCCCTGCGAGTCCCTTATTTTATTTTTGTCATAGTTCACTGAGTGTCTCTCAAGAAAATTTGGCATCTCATGAGTCTTTGACAAAAATGCTGAGGATTTTAATAAAATTGTTGGTGTTTTTCACCAGGGAAATTGCCTGGAATGTGTAAGGGTACTTCAAATTTCAAAGCAGAGACATCACCCTGCCAACAAAAGTGTGTACAGTCAAGACTATGGTTTTCCCAGTTGCAATGGATGGCTGTGAAAGTTGGACCCTAAGGAAAGCTGAGCGCTTTGAACTCTGGTGCTGGAGAAGACTCCTGCGAGTCCCTTGGACTCTAAGGAGATCCAACCGGTCAGTCCTAGAGGAGATCTACCCTGACTGCTCTTTAGAAGGCCAAATCCTAAAGATGAAACTCAAATGGTTTGGCCACCTAATGAGAAGGAAGGACTCCTTGGGGAAGAGCCCAATGCTGGGAAAAATGGAGGGCAAAAGAAGAAGGGGACGGCAGAGAATGAGGTGGCTGGATGGAGTCAAGATCAACCTTGACCCACAAAAAATACATAGAAATATATACACCAATCCAGATGATTGTAAAGTGACACTTTGTCTCAATGTATTACAAAAGAACTTAACTTCTCGAGCCTAGGTGGGTTTCACATAATTTATTACCACTTTGCCGCGGATCAAAAGGGTCCGTGCATGACTTTTGCCCATGCGCATGGTCTTCTTTCCATGTGCTTTGCTCCTGCTGCAGGTTGCACTAGCAGTTCACCCGAACCGATTCGAACCGGCTGAATACCATCACTGTTCTCGAGAGACTATAATCCTTACTAATAAGCCATGTCTGAGTTTAGAACAGAAATCAGAGCATATGGAAGCTTCCCTGCAATTTAATGTATTTGGGGTTTTCCATTAAATACAAAAGTAATTTTTTCAGCAAACATCAGAAATGCTAACCTTTCGATGTCCTCTCTAATAAATATGTTTATTCTCTATTACTGGGCATCATTTTGAGATGTGTTGGATTTTTCCAAGCCTTCGTTTTACTTAATGTACAATCAACTGGCCCTTTCTCCTAATAACTCAAAGGGGAAAAATTGGGTCCCAATCCTTTTCTTAATTGAAAAATACACATGCAAGTTATATTCACTGAAATGTATTAATCAAGGCCCTGAGGGACTCTTTTATCCCAACAGATAAACTCACAAAGGAAAAAAAAAATGTGTCCCAATCCTTTTCTTAATTGAAAAATGCACAAAGAACTTATATGTATTGAAATGCATTAACCCATGACCACTGACCCTCGGTCATAGTGACCGTTACAGTTTTCCAAAATGTACGCAACACCCCTATTTTTAGAAATGGACCATTCTGGTTGTTAACAGCTTGTGTTTTCCCACCAAAAGAGTGTATTCAGCATCACACTTTGGTCAGTAATTTTGTGTTTTTTGCAGTGGTGTTTGAATTTGAATTGGAGTCCTTTTGATCACTTATCTATAGGTAGGTAGGTAGGTAGGTAGGTAGGTAGGTAGGTAGGTAGGTAGATAAATAGATAGGTAGGTAGATAGATGATTAATGGATGGATGAGTTGATGGATGGATGGATGGATAGATAGATAGATATATAGATAGATAGATAGATAGGGGAGAGAGAGAGAGAGAGAGAGAGAGAGAGAGATAGGGAGATAGAAAGATGATAGATAGATAGATAGATAGATAGATAGATAGATAGATAGATAGATAGATAGATAGATAGATGATAGATAGATGATAGATAGATAGATAGATAGATAGATAGATAGATAGATAGACAGACAGACAGACAGACATATACAGAGAGAGAGAGAGAGACAGATAGAGAGAGAGGGAGAGGGAGAGAGAGTGAGTGAGTGAGTGAGTTCTAATGTTGGGGGCATGTTTTCTGCCAAAAAGACTGCAGTTTACTAATCCAAAATTCAAAGAAGCAGTTCTAACGTGGTATAAAGAAGCAGAGAGTGATCTAAGTGAAGTGGGATCGGATTGCGACAAAAGTTTTGCAATGGACAATGAGGAATCCCCCACCGCAGATTCTGACATGAGTAATGATGAAGCTGCTAATGAAATGGGTGACCAGGTAAAATCTATGTTGTGCAATCATTTGTATGGCAAGAATAAATTCAAATGGTCTTCTGTAACTTTTGGAAGCAATAGATCCAGAACCATTAGTCAAAATATAGTTGTGCAATTACTGGACTATGCAGCTAGAGTGGTCATTCTGTCTGTAATAGCGTAGCTGAAACAGTATATCTGCGGTTAAGGGTTAATCCATGCCCTGTGTGGCTGTTTTATCCAAACAGATATGCAAATCAAGACCCAATTTCCCCTTTAAAGGAGCCCAATGGTTTGCCTTTTCAGAAAACTCCCACCAACATAAACCCTGCACTATTTCCAGAATCATCTCCTATCAAATTAATCTATTCATTACAAGGAGCAAAAATGTGGCTAAATCTTTTGTCCATACTTGTAGTCCTCAAAGGTAATTATTACCACTATATAGTTGATTTCTATGTTCTGCTCTTGCATGCAAGAGATCTATTAAAAAATCTCCTTTCTTTTTAGGAGTTCAATCTCAAGTGCAGTTGGTGGAGTCTGGAGGGGATGTGAGAAGACCTGAGGAGTCCCTCCATCTCTCCTGCCAAGCCTCTGGATTCACCTTCAGCAGCTATGAAATGAACTGGGTGAGACAGGCTCCAGGGAAAGGACTGGAATGGGTGTCATGGATAGGCACTGGTTCTAGCACTTACTACTCTGACAAAGTGAAGGGCCGCTTCACCATCTCCAGGGACAATGCCAAAAGCCAGCTGTATCTGCAAATGAACAGCCTCAAAGCCGAAGACACTGGAGTCTATTACTGTGCAAGAGACACAGTGAGAGGAAGTGAATCTGAAGCCAAACAAAAACCTTCCTTTCTTCACTCTTCAACTTTTTGGAGCCCCATACTCAATGTGGGTTGATCACTGTCTACTGAGAACTTCAGGAAGGACTGTTTCCTTTTAGATATCACAGGGTTTGCTGTAAGAAAAATGAAAAATGCCAAGTTCATCAGTCTGTTTCAAAACCAGTGCAACCGTAGGCTGCATTAACAGAGTGATAGAATCAAGATTACATGAAGCATCACTTCATAAAGCCTTTGTAAGGTCAAACCTGCAATGATGCAACCACTTTTGTTGACTGCTTTATAAAAAAAGATGTTGAGACTTTGGAAAGAGGGCAGAGAACAGCACAAAGACGCTTGGCTTCTGGAGTCTAAAAGGTAAAAAGAATAGTTGCAGGAGTTGTGTATGGCTAACGTGATAAAAAGAAGGACTAGGGGTGATATTTTTCGTAGAAAACAAAATAAAGATTAAAGGAGCAATCATGTGTTCTTATTAGGAGTCCTAAGATCTAATGACTTTAACTACCTATGTTTTCCCAAGTATAATGCACAACTTTTCTCCCCCCAAAAAGAGGGTGAAAATCTGCATGTGTCTTATCAATTGAATGCAGCATTACTGGCCTTCCAAAACCCTGCCCTCTTCACAAAAATGGACCTGCAGAGCATTTGGTAGGCCTGCAAAGTGCTCCTGGGGGCTGGGAAGGGCAAAAACGAGCAATAAATTTGTTTTTCATCAGGGAAACTGCCTGGAATGTGTAAAGGTTTTTCAAATTTCAAAGCAGAGACATCACCCTGCCAACAAAAGTGTGTATAGTCAAGGCTATGGTTTTCCCAGTTGTAATGTATGGCTGTGAAAGTTGGACCATAAGGAAGGCTGAGTGCTAAAGAATGGAGGCCTTTGAACTCTGGTGCTGGAGAAGACTCCTGTGAGTCCCTTGGACTGCAAGAGGATCAAACCGTCAGTCCAAGAGGAGATCAACCCTGACTGCTTTTTGGAGGGCCAGATCCTGAAGATGAAACTCAAATGGTTTGGCCACCTAATGAGAAGGAAGGACTCACTGGAGAAGAGCCCAATGCTGGGAATGATGGAGGGCTAAAAGGAGAAGGGGAGAATAGAGAAGGAGGTGGCTGGATGGAGTCACTTAAACAGTAGGCTTGAGCTGGACTCCAGAGGATGATAGAGGACAGGAAGTCCTGGATGAATGTTGCTTATGGGGTCACAATGGGTCAGACACAACTTCACAACTAACAACAACAAATTTCTAATGGTTAATTAAAATGCAAACATTTTCTTTTGCACTTTTTCATGGAATTATTACTATTATTATTGTTTTGATTTTTATGGTTGCCCATATTTGCGAATTATTCCTGAAAAGAGAGCGGACTGCCATTTGTCGGAAATGGTGTTGGGTCTCCTGCTTAGGCGGGGGGTGTGGGGTCGACTAGATGTCCTACAAAGTCCCTTCCAAGTCTTTTTATCTGTTAAATGTTGTCCAATAAAACAACTGATCAAAACACCACACAGAATAGCAAAATGTGGAATTGTCTGTTGCCCAAAGTCATTGGTTGTGATTCGAACCGACGAAATGCCGTCCTTTCTGATTGACAAGCTTAGCGTCTTCCTGCTGAGCCACTGCGTCCCTAAAAGGGGCATAGGAAAAGAGAAAGGAGTTACAACACCTTTCTTCAACTCAGATATGCTGTACGTTTCCTGTTCTATCTCCAACGTGTATCTAGCTGTGGGGTAGAGAATAAAACAAGAATTTTGAGATATTGTTTCATTTTGAAAATATGACATTTTTTAAAAATTTTTGTCATAGTTCACTGAATCTTCTCTCAAGAAAATTTCACATATCAGGGGTCCTTTGATCTTGACCACAAAGCTGTGGGTTTTAATAAAAGTATTGGTCATTTTCACGAGGGAAACTGCCTGGAATGTGTAAGGGTATTTCAAATTTCCATGCAGAGACATCACAATGCCAACAAAAGTGCCTATACTCAAGGCTATGCCTTTCCCAGTTGCAGTGGATGGCTGTGAAAGTTGGACCATAAGAAAGGCTGAATTGAGGCCTTTGAACTATGGAGCTGGAGGAGACTCCTGGAAGTCTCCATTGCAAGGCCATCAAACTGGTCAGTCCTGGAGAAGATCAACCCTGACTGCTCTTTAGAAGGCCAGATCCTGTATAGTCAAGGCTATAGTTTTCCCAGTTCCAATTGATGGCTGTGAAAGTTGGACCATAAGGAAAGCTGGGTGCTTTGAACTCTGGTGATGGAGAAGACTCCTCCGAGACCCTTGGACTGCAAGGCCATCAAACCTTTTGGAGATCAACCCCGACACACACAAAAATGCATAGAAATATATACACCAATCCAGATGATTGTAAAGTGATAGTTTGTCTCAATGTATTACAAAAGAACTTCACTTCTCAAGCAGAGATGGGTTTCATATAATTTTACCACCAGTTTGCTGTGCATCACAAAGGTCCGTGCACGACTTTTGCACATGTGTGTGGCTTTCCATGGATTCCTATTGCTCCCGCTGCAGGTTGCCACTACCAGTTCACCCAAACAGATTCGAACCGTCTGAATACCATCACTGTTCTCGAGAGACTATAATCCTTACTAATAAGCCATGTCTGCGTTTAGAACAGAAATCAGAGCATATGGAAGCTTCCCTGCAATTGAATGTATTTGGGGTTTTCCATGAAATGAAAAAGTAATTTTGCAGCAAACATCAGAAATGTTAACCTTTTGATGTCCTCTATAATAAATATGTTTATTCTCTATTACGGTGCATCATTTTGAGACACGTTGGATTTTTCCAAGCCTTTGTTTTACTTAATTTGCAATCAACTGATCAATTACAATGATTATTGTTGTCCAATTAATGGACTATGCAGCTAGAGTGGTCATTCTTTCTGTAATTGCATAGCCGAAATATTATGTATGTGGTTAAGGGTTAATCAATGCCCTGTGTGGCTCTTTTATCCCAGCAGATATGCAAATCGAGACACAATTTCCCCTTTAAAGGAGCCCAATTTTCTTTTAAGACAACACTCACCAACATAAACCTTGCCCTTTTTCCAGAATCCTGTCCTATCAATTTCATCTATTAGCAAAATGTGGTTAAACCTTCTCTCCATACTTGTAGTCCTCAAAGGTAATTATTTCCTCTATATAGTTTATTTCTATGTTCTGCTCTTGCATGCAAGAGATCTATTTAAAAAGCTCCTTTCTTTTTAGGAGTCCAATCTCAAGTACAGTTGGTGGAGTCTGGAGGGGATGTGATAAGACCTGGAGAGTCCCTCCGTCTCTCCTGCCAAGCCTCTGGATTCACCTTCAGCAACTATCACATGGGCTGGGTGAGGCAGGCTCCTGGGAAAGGACTTGAATGTGTGGCATGGATTAGCACTGGTTCTAGCACATACTACTCTGACAAAGTGAAGGGCCGCTTCACCATCTCCAGGGACAATGCCAAAAGCCAGCTGTATCTGCAAATGAACAGCCTCACAACCGAAGACACAGCAGTCTATTACTGTGCAGGGGACACAGTGAGAGGAAGTGAATCTGAAGCCAATCAAAAAGCTTCCTTTCTTCACTCTTCAACTTTATGGAGCCCCATGTCCTGGATTAGTCAATCAGGATTGATCACTGTCTACTGAGAGCTTCAGGAAGGACTCTTTCTTTCTAGATATCCCAGAGTTTGCTGTAAGAAAAATGAAAAATGCCAAGTTTATCAGTCTGTTTAAAAGCCAATGTAACCCTAGGCTGCATTAACAGAGTGGTAGAATCAAGATTTCATGAAGGATCACTTCATAAAGCCTTTGTAACCTGCAATGATGCATCCACTTTTGGTGACCACATTATAAAAAAAGATGTTGAGACTTTGGAAGGAGGGCAGAGAAGAGCAAAAAGAGGATTGGCATATGGAGGCTAAAATGTAGAAAGAATAATTGCAGGGCTTGGGTACAGCTAATGTAATAAAAAGAAGGACTAGGTGTGACATTTTTCGCATAAAACAAATTGAGATTAAAGGAGCAATCATGTGTTCTTACTAGGAATCCTAAGAGCTAATTACTTAAACTATCTGTATTTTTCCAAGTATTAGACGCACCTTTTCTCCGCAAGAAAGAGGGTGAAAATCTGGATCTGTTTTGCACATTGAATGCAGCAGTTTTGGCCTCCCAAAACCCTGCTCTCTTCACAAAAATGGACCAGGAGAGCATTTGGGAGGCCTACAAAGTGCTCCTGGGGGCTGGGAAGGGCAAAAATGAGCAAAAAAGTCATGTTTTTCATCAGGGAAACTGCCTGGAATGTGTAAGGGTTTCTCAAATTTCAAAGCAGAGACATCACCCTGCCAACAAAAGTGTGTATAGTCAAGACTATGGTTTTCCCAGTTGCAATGGATGGCTGTGAATGGACCATAAGGAAAGCTGAGGGCTAAAGAATTGAGGCCTTTGAACTCTGGTGCTGGTGAAGACTCCTGTGAGTCCCTTGGACTGCAATGTGATCCAACCGGTCAGTCCTAGAGGAGATCATCCCTGACTGCTCATTAGAAGGCCAGATCCGGAAGATGAAACTCAAGTACTTTGGCCACCTAATGAGAAGGAAAAACTCACTGGAGAAGAGCTTAATGCTGGGAACGATGGAGGACTAAGAAGGAGAAGGGGACAACAGAGAATGAGGTGGCTGGATGGAGTCAACGAAGCAGTCAGCGTGAGCTTGAATGGACTCCAGAGGATGGTAGAGGACAGTAAATCCTGGAGGAATGTTGTTTACGGAGCCACGATGAGTCAGACACAACTTCTTAACTAACTAACAACAAATTACAAATATTTGATTAAAATGCAAACATTTTTTTTTTGCATTTTTTCATGGAGTTATTACTATGAGTATTATTATTATTATTTTGATTTTTATGGCTTCCCATATTGCAAATCAATCCTGAGAAGAGATTGGACTGCCATTTGTCAGAAATGCTGTTGGGTCTCCTGCTTAGGTGGGGGGTTGGACTAGATGACCTACAAAGTCCCTTCCAAGTCTGTTAATCTGTTAAAGGTTGTATAATAAAACAACTGATCAAACACCGCACAGAACAGCAACATGTGGAATTGTCTGCTGCCCAGAGTCATTGGTTGTGATGGAGGATATAGATATTTAATTAAGAAATAAAAACCATAATGAAAAAATCTTGGTCTGCATGCACTTCATTTAGGGTTTCTTAAAATGGGCACGAAAAGGTCAAGGTTCCCCTTGCAGTCAATATGAGCTTCTTCAAAACAAAGCCTAGTTAAGGAAACAAAGCTTCTTAAAATTAGGTATAAGGTAAAAGACAAAGGTTCCCTTCGCATATATATGCTACTCATTTCTGACTCTAGGGGGCGTTCCTCATCTCCATTACAAAGCTGAAGAGCCAGCGCTGTCTGAAGACGTCTCTGTGGTCATGGGGCTGCCATAACTAAATGCCAAAGGCACATGGAAAACTGTTTACCTTCCCACCAAAGGTGGTCCCTATTTTTCTACTTGCATTTTTACATGCTTTCGAACTGCTAGGTTGGCAGAAGCTGGGACAAATAAGAGGAGTTCACTCTGTTATGCAGCACTAGGGATTCGAACCACAAAACAGCCAACTTTTCTGATTGACAAGTTCAGCGTCTTATTCCCTGACCCGCTCCATCCCTAATAGGGGCATATGAAAGGAGAAAAAAGTTACAACACTTTTCTTGAACTCAGATATGGTGTCCTTTTCCTGTTCTATCTCCAACATGTATCTTTCAAACATTCTTGGCATTTATTTATCATCTGTTACCTTCATTTTGAATCACTTTTTGGAAATGCTGAAAGTTTGCAAGTCTTTGCTTTAAGTACTCTTCTAACCCAGGGTTGTCAAACTCCCGGCTCAAAGGCTGGATGCGTTATATACTGGCCACACCCACGCAAGGTTTAGCGATGCGGGAAAAAGTCCTGATATGCCACGAGACACTGCTGTGATGATGTGAGTTGGACACTCCTGCTCTAATGTAAAGGCTTCCTTTGTTAGGGCTGGCAAATCAACCCTTTAGGGAGCGTGCAAGGAAAAGTAGGATGTAAATACACCTAGGAGCTTTTTTATCTCCACCAGTATGTAAATCAAGGTGTAATTTCCCCTTTAAAGCAGCCAGTTGATTTTCCGTTTCAGGCTACACCCACCAACACAAAGTTTGTGCACTGTCCATATTCTCTCCTATAAATTCTCTTCCATTCCTCACAAGGGAGCAAGTATGACTTTGTGCCTGTACTTGCTGCCGTTACTAGCAGTCCTCCAAGGTAACTGTCTTGACCCTATTCAGGATCATTCGTTGTGTTGTGACTGTACATAGGAGAGCTTATTGAAAGAACTTTCTTTCCAGGTGTCCGATCTGAGGTCCAGTTGTTGGAGTCTGCAGGGGATGTGAGAAGATCTGGGGAGTCCCTCCGTCTCTCCTGCCAAGCCTCCGGATTCACCTTCAGCAGTTACTGGATGAGCTGGGTGAGACAGGTCCCTGGGAAAGGACTGGAATGGGTAGCCCGAATAAGTACAGCTTCATCTTATACTTACTACCCAGACAAAGTCAAGGGACGCTTCACCATCTCCAGGGATGATTCCCACAGCCAGTTGCATCTGCAGATGAACAATCTGAAACCGGAGGACACAGCTGTCTATTATTGTGTAAGAGACACATTGATAGGAAGTGTGTCTGAAACCAGACCAAAACTTCATCTATCTTTGAGTAGCTCTCAAATTTAGGCAGTCAGAGAAGTTTGAATATATATGTTTGCACTAGGATTGGGAAGGACTGAATGAATCTATATCGATTCAGTTTAGTTTATTACAGTCATAGACCAGAACAAATGAAAAAAAACTCCGTAAATATACAATTGAAAATTCCCGGATAAAACAAATAGATAACAACTAAAATCTGTGATGAAATCCAGTCTGTCAATTACACTTGGTATAACTCGGGGATCGGCAACCTAAAACAATCAAAGAGCCACAAAGGTCCTAACTGGAAGTCCATTGTTTAACTCTGGAGGCAACTGGAAGTCCCGTTTCTCTACCATAGAGTCTCCTCCTAGCGTGGCGTCCTTTTTCTTCTACCTGTCCTAACTGAAAGCCTTATCAATTGTGGAGCTGACCAGAAAACCCATGTTTTTGCATTTTTTTCCTGGAGTTATTACTATGAGTATTATTATTATAACCTAATTAAGAAAACCTAGTTAAGGAAACACATCTTCTTAAACTTAGGTATAAGGTAAAAGGTAAAGTTTCCCCTCTCACCTACGTGATAGTTCTTCCCAAATCTAGGGGGCAGTGCTCATCTCCGTTTCAAAGCCGAAGAGCCAGCACTGTCTGAAGACATCTCTGTGGTCATGGGGCTGGCATGACTAAACGCCCAAGGTGTAAATGGTATAAATCTGGATCTGCTCAGTTCAGTTTATTACAGTCATAGACCAGCACAAATAAAAACACTCAGAAAATATACAATTGAAAATTCCAGGATAAAACAAATAGATAACTAAAATCTGTGATAAAATCCAGTCTGTCAATTGCACGTGGTATAACTCGAGGATTGGCAACGTAAAACAATCAAAGAGCCACAAAGGCAGTAACTGGAAGTCCCTTGTTTAACTCTGGAGGCAACTGGAAGTCCCATTTCTCTACCATAGAGTCTCCTCCTAGTGCGGCATCCTTTTTCCTCTACCTGTCCCAACTGGAAGCCTTATCAATTGTGGAGCTGACCGGAAAACCCTCCCCTTGCCATAGAGTCTCCGCCTGGCATACCCTGCTCCCCCCAAACCGGAAGCTCCTCTCAAATTTGTGGTGCTGATTGGCAACAGGGAGTGGCAGCAGAGGGATTAAAAGCCACAAGTGTCTCCTCAGCCCCATGTTTCTGACCCCTGGTCTAACTATAATAAAATTATAATCCATAAATTGTGTGGCCCATAGAGAGTTTAATCGTAAAAGAGAAAGGTATAAGCGGGATCGCCACATTTGTTGTATAAAACAACTTTGGTGTTTTAGACAAGTGTTTCCTATGTGCCCATAATCTTGCCACCTGCGCTGTAATTATGGAATGTCCATCCTCAAATACTTTGGCCACCTAATGAGAAGGAAGGACTCCCTGGAGAAGAGACATGTTGGGTTTTTCCAAGTTTTCCTTTTACTTAATGTACAATCAACTGGTCCTTTCTCCCATTAAAGCAGAGGGGAAAAAATTGTGCCCCAATCCTTTTTTCAATTGAAAAATGCACATACAAGTTACATTCATGCTAATATATGAATCAATGCCCTGTGTGGCTCTTTTATCCCAACAGATATGCAAATCGAGAGACAATTTCCCCTTTAAAGGAGCCCAATGGTTTGCCTTTTCAGACAACTCCCACCAACATAAACTGTGTGCTTTTTCCAGAATCCTCTCCTATCAAATAAATCTATTCATTACAAGGAGCAAAAATGTGGTTACACCTTCTGTCTATACTTGTAGTCATCAAAGGTAATTATTACCACTATATAGTTTATTTCTATGATCTGCACTTGCATGGAAGAGATCTATTTAAAAAGCTCCTTTCTTTTTAGGAGTCCAGTCTCAAGTCCAGTTGGTGGAGTCTGGAGGAGATGTGAGAAGACCCGGGGAGTCCCTCCGTCTCTCCTGCCAAGCCTCTGGATTCACCTTCAGCAACTATGACATGCACTGGGTGAGACAGGCTCCAGGGAAAGGACTTGAATGGGTGTCATGGATAAGCGCTGGTTCCCGTACTATTTACTATTCAGACAAAGTCAAGGGCCGCTTCACCATCTCCAGGGACGATGCCAAAAGCCAGCTGTATCTGCAAATGAACAGCCTCAAAGCCGAAGACACAGGACTCTATTACTGTGCAAGAGGCACAGTGAAAGGAAGTGAATCAGAAGCCAAACAAAAACCTTCCTTTCTTCTCTCTTCAACTTTATGGAGCCCCAAATCTTGGATTAGTCAATGAGGATTGATCACTGTCTACTGAAAGCTTCAGGAAGGACTATTTTGTTCTTGATATCACAGAGTTTGCTGTAAGAAAAATGAAAAATGCCAAGTTCATCAGTCTCTTTAAAAGCCAGTGTAACCCTAGGCTGCATTAACAGGTGATACAATCAAGATTACATGAAGCATCACTTCATAAAGCCTTTGTAAGATCAAACCTGCAATTATGCAACCACTTTTGTTGACTGCTTTATAAAAAAAAGATGTTGAGACTTTGGAAAGAGGGCAGAGAAGAGCACAAAGATGCTTGGCTTCTGGAGGCTAAAAGGTAAAAAGTATAATTGCAGGAGTTGTGTATGGCTAACATGATAAAAAGAAGGATTAGGGGTGATATTTTTTGCAGAAAACAAAATAAAGATTAAAGGAGCAATCATGTGTTCTTACTAGGAGTCCTAAGATCTAATTACTTTAACTACCTATGTTTTCCCAAGTATAATGCACAACTTTTCTCCCCCAAAAAAGAGGGTGAAAATATGCATGTGTCTTATCAATTGAATGCAGCATTACTGGCCTTCCAAAACCCTGCCCTCTTCACAAAAATGGACCTGCAGAGCATTTGGTAGGACTGCAAAGTGCTCCTGGGGGCTGGGAAGAGCAAAAACAAGCAATAAATTTGTGTTTTTCATCAGGGAAAATGCCTGGAATGTGTAAAGGTTTTTCAAATTTCAAAGCAGAGACATCACCCTGCCAACAAAAGTGTGCATAGTCAAGGCTGTGGTTTTCCCAGTTGTAATGTATGGCTGTGAAAGTTGGACCATAAGGAAGGCTGAGTGCTAAAGAATGGAGGCCTTTGAACTCTGGTGCTGGAGAAGACTCCTGTGAGTCCCTTGGACTGCAAGGGGATCAAACCGTCAGTCCAAGAGGAGATCAACCCTGACTGCTCATTAGAAGGCCAGATCCTGAAGATGAAACTCAAATGGTTTGGCCACCTAATGAGAAGGAAGGACTCACTGGAGAAGAGCCCAATGCTGGGAATGATGGAGGACTAAAAGGAGAAGGGGAGAATAGAGAAGGAGGTGGCTGGATGGAGTCACTTAAACAGTAGGATTGAGCTGGACTCTAGAGGATGATAGCGGACAGGAAGTCCTGGATAAATGTTGCTTATGGTGTCACAATGAGTCAGACACAACTTCACAACTAACAACAACAAATTTCAAATGGTTGATTAAAATGCAAACATTTTATTTTGCACTTTTTCATGGAATTATTACTATGAGTATTATTATTGTTTTGATTTTTATGGCTTCCCATGTTTGCGAATTATTACTGAAAAGAGAGCGGACTGCCATTTGTTGGAAATGGTGTTGGGTCTCCTGTTTAGGCGGGGTGTGTGGGGGGAACTAGATGACCTACAAAGTCCCTTCCAAGTCTGTTTATCTGTTAAATGTTGTCCAATAAAACAATTGATCAAAACACCACACAGAATAGCAAAATTTGGAATTGTCTGCTGCCCAGAGTCATTGGCTGTGATTCGAACTGACGAACTGACGGCCTTTCTGATTGACAAGCTTAGCGTCTTACATCAGAGCCATCGCGTCCCTAAAAGGGGCATAGGAAAAAAGAAAGAAGTTACAACACCTTTCTTCAACTCAGATATGCTGTACGTTCCCTGTTCTATCTCCAACGTGTATCTAGCTGTGGGGTAGAGAATAAAACAAGAATTTTGAGATATTGTTTCATTTTGAAAATATGACATTTTTTTAATTTTTTTGTCATACTTCACTGAATCTTCTCTCAAGAAAATTTCACAGGCGTCCTTTGATCTTGACCACAAAGCTGAGGGTTCTCATAAAATTATTGGTGATTTTAACGAGGGAAAATGTCTGGAATGTTTAAAGGTATTTCAAATTTCCATGCCGAGACATCACCCTGCCAACAAAAGTGCCCATACTCAAGGCTATGTTTTTCCCAGTTGCAGTGTATGGCTGTGAAAGTTGGACCATAAGAAAGGCAGAATTGAGGCCTTTGAACTATGGAGCTGGAGGAGACTCCTGGACGTCTCCATTGCAAGGAAATCCAACTGGTCAGTCCTAGAGAAGATCAACCCTGACTGCTCTTTAGAAGGCCAGATCCCGTATAGTCAAGGCTATAGTTTTCCCAGATCCAATTTATGGCTGTGAAAGTTGGACCATAAGGAAAGCTGGGTGCTTTGAACTCTGGTGATGGAGAAGACTCCTGCAAGTCCCTTGGACTACAAGGCCATCAAACCCAGAGGAGATCAAACCCAACACACACACACAAAATGCATAGAAATATATACACCAATCCAGATGATTGTAAAGTGATAGTTTGTCTCGATGTATTACAAAAGAACTTCACTTCTCAAGCAGAGATGGGTTTCATATAATTTTACCACCAGTTTGCTGTGCATCACAAAGGTGCGTGCACGACTTTTGCACATGTGTGTGGCTTTCCATGCATTCCTTTTGCTCCCGCTGCAGGTTGCCACTACCAGTTCGCCCAAACTGATTCGAATCATCTGAATACCATCACTGTTCTTGAGAGACTATAATCCTTACTAATAAGCCATGTCTGCGTTTAGA
Source organism: Natrix natrix natrix (assembly GCA_029891615.1). Classification (NCBI taxonomy): domain Eukaryota; kingdom Metazoa; phylum Chordata; class Lepidosauria; order Squamata; family Natricidae; genus Natrix; species Natrix natrix. The sequence continues at coordinate 203,222 of JAKRSK010007803.1, forward strand.
GCAGAAATCAGAGCATATGGAAGCTTCCCTGCAATTGAATGTATTTGGGGTTTTCGATGAAATAAAAAAGTAATTTTGCAGCAAACATCTGAAGTGTTAGCCTTTTGATGTCCTTTCTAATAAATTAGTTTATTTTCTATTATGGTGCATCATTTGAGATGTGTTGGATTTTTCCAATCCTTTGTTTTACTTAATTTACAATCAACTGATCAATTACAATGAATATTGTTGTCCAGTTAATGGACTATGCAGCTAGTGTGGTCATTCTGTCTGTAATAGAGCAGCCGAAATAGTATGTCTGTCGCTAAGGGTTAATCAATGCCCTGTGTGGCTCTTTTATCCCAACAGATATGCAAATTGAGACAAAATTTCCCCTTTAAAGATACCATATTTAAGACAACACCCACCAACATAAACGTTGCCCTTTTTCCAGAATCCTGTCCTATCAATTTCATCTATTAGGAAAATGTGGTTAAAACTTCTGTCCATATTTGTTGTCCTCAAAGGTAATTATTCCCCCTGTTTAAATTGTATTGCTATATTCTGTTCTTGCATGCAGGAGATCTATTTTTAAAAGCTCCTTTCTTTTTAGGAGTCCAATCTTTGAAGAGCCTAATGCTGGGAATGATGGAGGGCAAAAGAAGAAGGGGACAACAGTGAATGAGGTGGCTGGATGGAGTCAAGATCAACCTTGACGCACACAAAAAAATACATAGAAATATATACTCCAATCCAGATGATTGTAAAGTGACACTTTGTCTCAATGTATTACAAAAGAACTTCAATTCTCGAGCTTAAGTGGGTTTCACATAATTTTACAACCACTTTGCCGCATATCAAAGAGATGTGTGCATGACTTTTGCCCATGTGCGTTGCCTTCTCTCCATGTGCTTTGCTCCTGCTGCAGGTTGCCACTACCAGTTCGCCCAAACCGATTCGAACCGGCTGAATACCATCACTGTTCTCGAGAGACTATAATCCTTATTAATAAGCCATGTCTGCGTTTAGAACAGAATTCAAAGAATATGGAAGCTCCCCTGCAATTTAATGTATTTGGGGTTTTCCATGAAATAAAAAAGTAATGTTTTCAGCAAACATCAGAAATGCTAACCTTTTGATGTCTTCTCTAATAAACATGTTTATTCTCTATTACCGTGCATCATTTTGAGACGTGTTGGATTTTTCAAAGCCTCTGTTTTACTTAATATACAATCAACTGGCCCTTTCTCCCTTTAACTCCCAGGGAAAAAATTGTGTCCCAATCCTTTTCTTAATTGAAAAATACACATGCAAGTTATATTCACTGAAATGTGTTAATCAAGGCCCTGGGTGGCTCTATTATCCCAACAGATAAACTCACAAAGGAAAAAAAAATGTCTCCCAAACCTTTTCTTAATTGAAAAATGCACAAGGAACTTATATGTATTGAAATGCATTAACCCATAACCAGAGATCCTCGGTCATAGTGACCACAACAGTTTTCCAAAATGTACGGAACACCCCTATTTTTAGAAATGGACCATTCCAGTTGCAAATAGCTTTTGTTTTCCCACCAAAGAAGTGTATGCAGCATCACACTTGGGTCAGTTATATTGTGTTTTTTGCAATGGGCGTTTGAATTTGAATGGGGGTCATTTTGATCACATATCTTTTGATAGATAGATAGATAGATAGATAGATAGATAGATAGATAGATAGATAGATAGATAGGTAGATAGATATAGATAGATGATAGATGATAGATGATAGATATAGATATAGATATAGATATAGATATAGATATAGATATAGATATAGATATAGATATACATGTAGATATACATATAGATATAGATATAGATATACATGTAGATATACATATAGATATAGATATAGATATACATATAGATATATTTCTCATGTTGGGGGCAGATTTTCCACCAAAAAGAGTGCAGTTTACTGATCAAAAATTCAAAGAAACTGTCCTAACATGTTATGAAGAAGCAGAGAGTGATCTGAGTGAAGTGGGATCAGATTGCGACAAAAATTGTTGTAATGGACAATGAGGAAACCCCCACCGCATATTCTGACATGAGCAATGATGAAGCTGCTGATGAAATGGGTGACCAGATAAAATCTCTGTTGTGTAATCATTTGCATGGCAAGAATAAATTCAAATGGTCCTCTGTAACTTTTGGAAGCAATGGATCCAGAAACAATAGACAGAAAATTGTTGTGCAATTAATGGACTGTGCATCTAGAGTGGTCATTCTGTATGTAATAGTGTAGCCAAAATAGTATGTCTGTGGTTAAGGGTTAATCAATGCCCTGTGTGGCTCTTTTATCCCAACAGATATGCAAATCGAGACCCAATTTCCCCTTTAAAGGAGCCCAATGGTTTGTCTTTTGAGACAACTCCCACCAACAGAAACCTTGTGCTTTTTCCAAAATCCTCTCCTATCTAATTAATCTATTCATTACAAGGAGCAAAAATGTGGCTAAATCTTCTGTCTTTACTTGTAGTCCTCAAAGGTAATTATTACCACTACACAGTTGATTTCTATGTTCTGACCTTGTATGCAAGAGATCTATTAAAAAAGATCCTTTCCTTTTAGGAGTCCAATCTCAAGTACAGTTGGTGGAGTCTGGAGGGGATGTGAGAAGGCCTGGAGAGTCCCTCCGTCTCTCTTGCCAAGCCTCTGGATTCACCTTCAGCAGCTATGCGATGGCCTGGGTGAGACAGGCTCCTGGGAAAGGACTGGAATGGGTGGCACACATAAACTCTGATTCTAGCACTTACTACTCTGACAAAGTGAAGGGCCGCTTCACCATCTCCAGGGACAATGCCAAAAGCCAGCAGTATCTGCAAATGAACAGCCTCAAAACCGAAGACACAGGAGTCTATTACTGTGCAGGAAACACAGTGAGAGGAAGTGAATCTGAAGCCAAGCAAAAACCTTCCTTTCTTCTCTCTTCAACTTTAAGGAGCCCCACATCCTGGATTACTCAATGAGGATTGAACACTCTCTACTGAGAGCTTCACGATGGACTGTTTCCTTTTGGATATCACAGAAAATTGAAAAATCCCAAGTTCATCAGTCTATTTAAAAGCCAGTGCAACCCAAACCTCTTTAACAGAGTGATAGAATCAAGATTTCATGAAGCGTCACTTCATAAAGCCTTTTTAAGACCACACCTGCAATGGTGCATCCACTTTTGGTGACCGCATTATAAGAAAAGATGTTGAGACTTTGGAAAGAGGGCAGAGTAGAGCAAAAAGTGGATTGGAATCCGGAGGCTAAAACGTAAAAAAATAGTTGCAGGACTTGTGTATGGCTAATGTAATAAAAAGAAGGACTAGGGTTGACATTTTTCGCATAAAACAAAATAAAGATTAAAGGAGCAATCATGTGTTCTTACTAGGAGTCCTAAGAGCTAATTAACTACCTATGTTTTCCCCAGTATAAGACGCACATTTTCTCCCTAAAAAAGAGGGTGAATATCTGGATGTGTCTTATACAATGAATGCAACATTTTTGGCCTCCCGTAACCCTGCCCTCTTCACAAAAATGCACCTGCAGAGCATTTGGGAGGCCTCCAAAATGCTCCTGGGGGCTGGGAAGGGCAAAAACGAGCAATAAATTTGTGTTTTTCATCAGGGAAACTGCCTGGAATGTGTAAAGGTTTTTCAAATTTCAAAGCAGAGACATCACCCAGCCAACAAATGTGTGTATAGTCAAGACTATGGCTTTCCCAGTTGCAATGGATGGATGTGAATGGACCATAAGGAAAGCTGAGTGCTAAAGAATTGACGCCTTTGAACTCTGGTGCTGGAGAAGACTCCTGTGAGTCCCTTGGACTGCAATGTGATCCAACCGGACACTCCTAGAGGAGATCAACCCTGACTGCTCTTTAGAAGGCCAGATCCTGAAGATGAAACTCAAATACTTTGGCCACCTAATGAGAAGGAAGGACTCACTGGAGAAGAGCCCAATGCTGGGAAAGCTTGAAGGAAGAAGAAGAAGAGGACAACAGAGAATAAGATGGAATCACCGAAGCAGCAGGCGTGAGGTTAAATGAACCACTTTATGAGGCCTCGGTAAGGCCACACTTGGAATCTTGCATCCAGTTTTGATCGCCACGATGTAAAAAAGATGTGGAGACTCTAGAAAGAATGCAGAGAAGAGCAACAAAGAGGATTAGGGGACTGGAGACTAAAACAGATGAAGAATGGTTGCAGGAACTGGGTATGTTTAGCTTAAGAGAAAGCAAGACTAGGGGAGACATGATAGCAGGGGTTGCCTCAAAGAAGGAGTCAAATGACTCTACAAGGCACGTGAGGGTAGAACAAGAAGCAACGGATGGAAACTAATCAAGGAGAGAAGCAACTTAGAACTGAGGAGAAATTTTCTGACAGTTAGAAAAATTAATCAGTGGAACAGAAGTTGCCTCCAGAAGTTGTGAATGCCCCAACACTAGAAGTCTTTAAGAAGATGTTGGATAACCATTTTCTGAAATTATATAGGGTTTCCTGCCTAGGCAGGGCGTTGGACTAGAAGACCTCCAAGGTCCCTTCCAACTCTGCCATTGTATTGTAACTCCAGAGGATGGTAGAGGGCATTTAGGCCTGGAGGAATGTTCTTCATAGGGTCGCAATGGGTTGGACAGGAATTCACAACTGATAACAACATCCTTGAGCAGCCACTGGAAAATCTATTTCATATTAAATGGGATCTTGTAAATACATTCACTGAGCTAATCTTGGAAATAAGCTTGTGAATTCTTTATTTAGATTGAGGAAGTTTATTCCCCTCTCATGTTTGACACTGGGGAGGAGGGCAATGGGCCACATGAAATCCCATTGCCTATGCACCTGGAGGAAGGGGTAGGTAGGGAAGACATCAAGTATCAACGGCTCTTTCTCCTATTAACTTACAGGGAAAAGAAATGGACTGGAATTTTAATTACAAAATGGACATGCAATTTAGGTTCACTGAAATGTACCAGTCGATGCCTTAAGGCAGGGGTGTCAAACTTGATATGCACACATATATACACCAATCCAAACATTGTACAGTGATACTTTTTCTCAATATATTACAAAAGAACTCAACTTCTCGAGCAGAATTGGGTTTCACCTATTTTACAACCGGTTTGTCACACAATGAAAATGCACGTGCATTCTTTTTGAACATGGGTGAGGCCTTTCACCCATGCACGTTGCTCCTGTGCGCAGATTGCATGCATGCACGCGGCTTAAAGAGCATGGCTGATTAGGATGGCATAGCGCCAGGACAGGTGGGGGGAGCGAATTGCAGGTTGCCCCTACTGGTTCACCTGAATCGATCTGAACTGGCTAAATTGTGATTGTTCTTGAGAGACTATAATCCTTACTATTAAGCCATGTCTGAATTTAGAACACAAATCATAGTATATTGCAGCTTCCCTGCAATTTAATGTATTTGGGGTTTTCCATAAAATAAAAAAGTAACTTTGCAGCAAACATCTGAAGTGTTAGCCTTTTGATGTCCTCTCTAATAAAACCATTTATTCTCTATTACTGTGCATCATTTTGAGATATGTTGGATTTTTCCAAGATTTCCTTTTACTTAATGTACAATCAACTGGTTATTTCTCCCATTAAAGCACAGGAAAAAAATGTGTCCCAATCCTTTTTTCAATTGAAAAATGCACATACGAGTTCTATTCATGCTAATGTATGAATCAATGCCCTGTGTGGCTCTTTTATCCCAACAGATATGCAAATCGAGAGAGAAATTCCCCTTTAAAGGAGCTCAATGGTTTGCCTTTTCAGACAACTCCCACCAACATAAACCTTGTGCTTTTTCCAGAATCCTCTCCTATCAAATTAATCTGTTCATTACAGGGAGCAAAAATGTGGCTAAATCTTCTGTCCATACTTGTAGTCCTCAAAGGTAATTATTGCCACTACACAGTTGATTTCTATGTTCTCCTCTTGCATGCAAGAGATCTATATAAAAGCTCCTTTCTTTTTAGGAGTCCAATCTCAAGTCCAGTTGGTGGAATCTGGAGGGGATGTGAGAAGACCTGGGTAGTCCCTCCGTCTCTCCTGCCAAGCCTCTGGATTTACCTTCAGCAGCTATGGGATGAGGTGGGCCAGAATGGCTCCAGGGAAAGGACTAGAATGGGTGGCATATATAAACTCTGCTTCCAGTGATATCAACTACTCAGACAAAGTGAAGGGCCGCTTCACCATCTCCAGGGACAATGCCAAAAGGCAGCTGTATCTGCAAATGAACAGCCTCAAAACCGAAGACACAGGAGTCTATTACTGTGCAAGAGGCACAGTGAGAGGAAGTGAATCTGAAGCCAAGCAAAAACCTTCCTTTCTTCACTCTTCAACTTTATACAGCCCCACATCTTGGATTAGTCAATCAGGATTGATCACTGTCTACTGAGAGCTTCAGGAAGGACTGTTTCCCTTTAGATATCACAGAGTTTGCCGTACGGAAAATGAAAAATGCCAAGTTCATCAGTCTATTTAAAAGCCAGTGTAACCCAAACCTCATTTACAGAGTGATAGAATCAAGATTTCATGAAGCATCACTTCAAAAAGCCTTTGTAAGGCCACACCTGCAATTTTGCATCCACTTTTGGTGACCGCATTATAAAAAAAAAGATGTTGAGACTTTGGAAAGAGGGCAGAGAAGAGCAAAAAGAGGATTGGCATCTGGAGGCTAAAACGTAAAAAGAATAGTTGCAGGGCTTGTGTATGGCTAATGTAATAAAAAGAAGGATTAGGGATGACATTTTTCGCATAAAACAAATTGAGATTAAAGGAGCAATCATGTGTTCTTACTAGGAATCCTAAGAGCTAATTACTTAAACTATCTGCATTTTTCTGAGTATTAGACGCACTGTTTCTCCCAGCAAAAGAGGGTGAATATCTGGATGTGTCTTATCATTTGAATGCAGCATTACTGGCCGCCCAAAACCCTGCCCTCTTCACAAAAATGGACCTGAAGAGCTTTTGGGTGGCCTGCAAAGTGCTCCTGGGGGCTGGGAAGGGCAAAAACGAGCAAAAAAGTGGTGTTTTTCATCAGGGAAACTGTCTGGAATGTGTAAAGGTTTTTCAAATTTCAAAGCAGAGACATCACCCTGCAAACAAAAGCATGTATAGTCAAGGCTATTGTTTTCCCAGTTGCAATGGATGGCTGTGAAAGTTGGACCCTAAGGAAAGCTGAGTGCTTTGAACTCTGGTGCTGGAGAAGACTCCTGTGAGTCCCTTGGACTGCAAGGGCGATCCAACCGGTCAGTCCTAGAGGAGATCAACCCTGAATGCTCTTTAGAGGGCCAGATCCTGAAATGAAACTCAAATACTTTGGCCACCTAATGAGAAGGAAAAACTCACTGGAGAAGAGCCTAATGCTGGGAAAGATGGAGGACTAAGAGGAGAAGGGGACAAGAGAGAATGAGGTGGCTGGATGGAGTCAACGAAGCAGTCAGCGTGAGCTTGAATGGACTCCAGAGGATGGTAGAGGACAATAAATCCTGGAGGAGTGTTGTTTATGGGGGTCACGATGAGTCGGACACAACTTCGCAACTAACAACAACAAATTTAAAATCTTTGATTACAATGCAAACAATGTTTTTGCATTTTTTCATGGAGTTATTACTATGAGTATTATTATTATAATCTAGTTTAGAAAACCTAGTTAAGGAAACAAAACTTCTTAAACTTAGGTATAAGGTAAAAGGTAAAGGTTCCCCTCCCACCTATGTGATAGTTGTTCCCAACTCTAGGGGGAGGTGCTCATCTCTGTTTCAAAGCTGAAAAGCCAGCGCTGCCTGAAGAGATCTCTCTGGTCATGGAGCTGGCATGACTAAACACCCAAGGTGCATGGAAAGCTGTTCCCTTCCCACCAAAGGTGGTTCCTGTTTTTCTACTTGCATTTTCACATGCTTTCGAACTTCTAGTTTGACAGAAGCTGGGACAAATAACAGGAGTTCACTCTGTTATGCAGCGTCAGTTATTTGAACCACCGAACATCTGACCTTTCTGATTGACACGCTCAGCATCTTAGCCACTTAGTCACTGTGCCCCTAAAGAGGGCATATGAATGGAAAAAGAAAGTTACAACACTTTTCTTGAACTCAGATATGGTGTCCTTTTCCTGTTCTATCTCCAACGTGTATCTTTCAAACATTCTTAGTGTGTATTCATCATCTGTTACCTTCATTTTGAATCACTTTTTGGAAATGCTGAAAGTTTGCAAGTCTTTGCTTTAAGTACTCTAACCCAGGGCTGTAAAACTCGCGGCTCAAAGGCTGGATGCGTTATATACTGGCCACACCCACGCAAGGTTTAGCGATGCGGGAAAAAGTCCTGATATGTCACGAGACACTGCTGTGATGATGTGAGTTGGACACTCCTGCTCTAATGTAAACGCTTCCTTTCTTAGGGCTGGCAAATCAACCCTTTAGGAAGCATGCAAGGAAGAGTAGGACGTAAATACACCTAGGAGCTCTTTTATCTCCACCAGTATGTAAATCGAGGTGTAATTTCCCCCTTTAAAGCAGCCAGTTGATTTTCCATTTCAGGCTACACCTACCAACACAAAGTTTGTACACTGTCCCACATTCTCTCCTATCAATTCTCTTCCATTCCTCACAAGGGAGCAAGTATGACTTTGTGCCTGTACTTCCTGCCCTTATTAGCAGTCCTACAAGGTAACTGTCTTGACCCTATTCAGGATCATTCATTGTGTTGTGACTGTACATAGGAGAGCTTATTGAAAGAACTTTCTTTCTAGGTGTCCAATCTCAAGTCCAGTTGTTGGAGTCTGGAGGGGATGTGAGAAGACCTGGGGAGTCCCTCCGTCTCTCCTGCCAAGCCTCCGGATTCACCTTCAGCAGTTACTGGATGAGCTGGATGAGACAGGTCCCTGGGAAAGGACTGGAATGGGTAGCCCACATAAGTACAGCTTCATCTTATATTTACTACCCAGACAAAGTCAAGGGATGTTTCACCATCTCCAGGGATGATTCCCGCAGCCAGTTGCATCTGCAGATGAACAATCTGAAACCAGAGGACACAGCTGTCTATTATTGTGTGAGAGACACATTGAGAGGAAGTGAATCTGAAACCAGACAAAAACTTTCTCTATCTTTGAGTAGCCCTCAAATTTAGGCAGTCGTAGAAATCTGAATATATTTTTTGCACTAGGATTGGGAAGGACTGAATGAATCTATATCGATTCAGTTTACTTTCTTACAGTCATAGACCAGAACAAATAAAAAACACTCTGTAAATATACAATTGAAAATTCCCGGATAAACAAATTGATAACAACTAAAATCTGTGATAAAATCCAATCTGTCAATTACACTTGGTATAACTTGGGGATCGGCAACCTAAAACAATCAAAGAGCCACAAAGGTAGTAACTGGAAGTCCCTTAACTCTGGAGGAAACTGGAAGTCCCGTTTCTCTACCATAGAGTCTCCTCCTAGCACGGCGTCCTTTTTCCTCTACTGTCCTAACTGAAAGCCTTATTAATTGTGGAGCTGACCAGAAAACCCACCCCTGGCCATAGAGTCTCCTCCTGGCATACCCTGTTCCCCACAAACCGGAAGCTCCTCTCAAATTTGGGGCGCTGACTAGCGATAGCCTGAATCGATCCGAACTGGCTGAATCGCCTGAATCTATCCAAACTGGCTGAATTGTGATTGTTCTTGAGAGACTATAATCCTTCCTATTAAGCCATGTCTGAATTTAGAACAGAAATCAGAGCATATTGAAGCTTCCCTGCAATTTAATGTATTTGGGGTTTTCCATGAAATTGAAAAAGTAATTTTGCCACAAACGTCAGAAGTGCTGGTCTTTTGATGTCCTCTCTAATAAATAACTCTCCATTGTGTTGCATCATTTTGAGAAGTGCTGATTTTATTGTCAAGCCTTTTTTACTTAAGTTGCAATAAATTAGTCCTTTCTCCCCTAAAATGAGAGGGGGGAAACGTAAAATCCTTTTATAATTGAAATATGCCTTTACTGTATTTGGGGTTTTCCATAAAATAAAAAAGTAACTTTGCGGCAAACATCTGAAGTGTTAGCCTTTTGAAGTCCTCTCTAATAAATACATTTATTCCCTATTACTGTGCATCATTTTGAGACATGTTGGATTTTTCCAATATTTCCTTTTACTTAACATACAATCAACTGGTCCTTTCTCCCATTAAAGCACAGGGAAAAATTTTTTGTCCCAATCCTTTTTTCAATTGAAAAATGAACATACATTTTCATATAAGATAGATATAGATATAGATATAGATAGATGATAGATAGATGATAGATAGATAGATAGATAGATAGATAGATAGATAGATAGATGATAGATAGATAGATACATAGAGATGATAGATAGATAGATATAGATATAGATATAGATATAGATATAGATATAGATATAGATATAGATATAGATATAGATATAGATATAGATATAGATATAGATATAGATATAGATATAGATATAGATATAGATATAGATAAATATATATTTCTAATGTTGGGGGCAGGTTTTCCGCCAAAAAGAGTGCAGTTTACTAATCCAAAATTCAAAGAAACGGTTATAACATGGTATGAAGAAGCAGAGAGTGATCTGAGTGAAGTGGGATCAGATTGCGACAAAAATTGTTGTAATGGACAATGAGGAAACCTCCACCACAGATTCTGATATGAGCAATGATGAAGCTGCTGATGAAATGGATGAACAGATAAAATCTACATTGTGCAATAATTAATATGGCAAGAACGAATTCAAATTGTCTTCTGTAACTTTTGGAAGCAATAGATCCAGAACCAGTAGTCAAAATATTGTTGTGCAATTAATGGACTATGCAGCTAGAGTGTTCATTCTGTCTGTAATAGTATAACCGAAATAGTACATCTGTGGTTAAGTGTTAATCAATGCCCTGTCTTTTATCCACACAGATATGCAAATCGAGACCCAATTTCCCCTTTAAAGGAGCCCAATGGTATGTCTTTTGAGACAACTCCCACCAACATAAACCTTGCACTATTTCTAGAATCCTCTCCTATCTAATTAATCTATGCATTACAAGGAGCGAAAATGTGGCTAAATCTTCTGTCTATACTTGTAGTCCTCAAAGGTAATTATTACCACTATATAGTTTATTTCTATGTTCTGCTCTTGCATGCAAGAGATCTAATTAAAAGCTCCTTTCTTTTTAGGAGTCCAATCTCAAGTACAGTTGGTGGAGTCTGGAGGGGATGTGAGAAGACCTGGGGAGTCCCTCCGCCTCTCCTGCCAAGCCTCTGGATTCACCTTCAGCAGCTATGACATGGCCTGGGTGAGACAGGCTCCAGGGAAAGGACTGGAATGGGTGTCATTGATAAACTCTGATTCTAGCACTTACTACTCTGACAAAGTGAAGGGCCGCTTCACCATCTCCAGGCACAATGCCAAAAGCCAGCTGTATCTGCAAATGAACAGCCTCAAAACCGAAGACACAGGAGTCTATTACTGTGCAAGAGGCACAGTGAGAGGAAGTGAATCTGAAGCCAAACAAAAACCTTCCTTTCTTCACTCTTCAACTTTGTGGAGCCCCATATCTTGGATTAGTCAATGAGGATTGAACACTGTCTACTGCAAACTTCAGGAAGGACTATTTTGTTCTAGATATCACAGAGTTTGCTGTAAGAAAAATGAAAAATGCCAAGTTCATCAGTCTGTTTAAAAGCCAGCGTAACCCAAGGCTGCATTAACAGAGTGATAGAATCAACATTACATGAAGCATCACTTCATAAAGCCTTTGTAAGATCAATCCTGCAATGATGCATCAATTTCTGGTGACCACATTATAAAAAAAGATATTTGGAAAGAGGGCAGAGAAGAGTCATAAGATGATGGGCATCTGGAGGCTGAAACATACAAAGAAAAGTTGCAGGATTTGTGTATGGCTAGTCTAATGAAAGGAAGGACTAGGGGTGATATTTTCTGCATAAAACAAAATAAAAGTTAAGGGAGAAATCTTATAGTAAACCTCAGCTGTGCTAGCCTTTTAATATCTTCTCTAATAAATTATAGGGACATGGTGGCTCAGTGGCTAAGACGCTGAGCTTATTGATCAGAAAGGTGAGCAGTTCGGTGGTTGGAATCCCTAGCACCGTGTAATGTGGTGAGCTCCCGCTACTTGTCCCAGCTTCTGCCAACCTAGCAGTTCGAAATCATGTAAAAATTCAAGGATAAAAATAGGAACCTCCTTTGGTGGGAAGGTAAAAGCTTTCCATGCACCTTCAGTGTTTAGTCATACCGGTCACATGACCACAGAGACATCTTCGGACAGAGCTGGCTTGGTTTGGTGGTTCCAATCCAATGGTATTAATCCATTTAATATTAATCCAACCCTTCCAAGACGGAGTGGCTGTGGGTTCCGGCCCCCCGGTTCAACCAGTTAATTCCATCTCTGGCCATTGGGGGCATTCAACTTGCCCCCGTGGAGCGGGCGCGAAATTTGGGCGTCCTCCTGGATGCCAGGCTGTCCATGGATGACCATGTGACAGCCGTGGCCAGGGGGGCGTTCCACCAGGTTCACCTGGTGCGCCAATTGCGCCCCCTATTGGACCGGGATGCCCTACGCACAGTCACCCATGCGCTGGTGACGTCTCGCCTGGACTACTGCAACGCTCTCTACATGGGGCTTCCCTTGAAATGCACTCGGAGACTGCAGTTGGTCCAGAATGCGGCCACGCGGGTGATTATGGGGAGTACTAGGTACTCCCATGTGACACCTCTCCTGCACGAGCTGCACTGGCTACCTGTGGTCTATCGGGTGCGTTTCAAGGTCTTGATTACGATCTTTAAAGCGCTCCATGGCTCAGGACCTAGTTACTTGCGGGATCGTATTCTGCCCCATACATCCCTACGACCCATCCGCTCGCACAGAGAGGGACTTCTCCAGGTGCCGTCCACCAGACAGTGCCGAGGGGCGGCGCCTAGGAGCAGAGCCTTCTCTGTGGCGGGCCCAGCCCTGTGGAATGACCTCCCTCTGGATATTAGGACAACCACTGACCTCCGCTCCTTCCGTATAAAGCTCAAGACCCACCTATTCCAAATGGCTGGCCTGGCTCAACCATAACTTCATAACGCTCCTGACAGGTTTTTTAATTGGTAATTTTATTTAATGGGATTTTAAATTGTGTTTTTTAATTGTCTTCACTTATTGATCTACCTCCTCCATGCACATGTATATGTCTTTGTTTCTTATCTATGTATGTTGTCTTTATCTGTTTTTTATTTGCTTTGATTGTATGCCGCCCCGAGTCCTTCGGGAGAGGGTTGCGGCTAATCAAATAAAATTATTATTATTATTATTGTTGTTGTTATTATTATTATTATTATTATTATTATTATTATTATTATTATTATTTACTCTGCAGAGGGCAGTGAAGAGCAATAAGGTGATTGACATCTGGAGGCTAAAACATACAAAAAACAGTTGCAGAACTTGTGTATGGTTATCTAATGAAAAAAAAAAGGACTAAGGGCAGTGTTGAATTTCAAAATTTGTACTACCCGTTTTGTGGGCCTGGAGTTTTGGGCATGACAGGGGAAGGATACGTCAAAATCTCCATTCTCTCCCCACTCTAGTGGAAAGGATACTTCAAAATCTCCATTCTCTCCCCACTCCAGGGGAAAGGATACTGTAAAATATCAATTCCCTCCCCACTCCAGGGGAAGGATACTTCAAAATCTCCATTCCTACTCCTCTGCATGGGAAGGATACTGCAAAATCCCCATTCCCAACCCACTCTGGGGCCAAATAGAGGTGGTGTTTGCTGGTTTTTCAAACTACTCAAAATTTCCGCTACTCGTTCTCCAAAACCTGCCAGAACCTGCTGAATTTCACCCCTGACTTGGGGTGACCTTTTTTTTTGCATAAAATCTATATCATATGAATTGGGATCTTGTAAATAGGTTCACTGAGCTAATCTTGGGAATAAGCTTGTGAATTCTTCATTTAGATTTAGGAAGTTTTAGGAAGCTTCCCCTCATCATTTTGGACACAGGGAGAGGAGGGCAATGTGCCACATGAAATCCCATTGCCTATACACCGGTGGGGGGGGAGAGTGGGACGGTCTGTAATACTTCAATTATCAACGGCTCTTTCTCCACTTAACTTACAGGGAAGAGAAATGGACTGGAATGTTAATTATTAAATGGACATACAAGTTAGGTTCACTGAAATGTGCTAGTCAATGCCCTAAGGCAGGGGTGTCAAACCTGATTTCATTGAGGGCCAAATCAGGGTTGTGTTTGACCATGGGGGGGTGGCGGCCAGGATGGGCATGGCCAGCTGAATGTCACTCGTGTTGGGGTGTCTGTGGAAGCCCGAATATTCTGCCAGCCAAAGTGGGCTTCCGAGCTCCACTTTCCTCTGCAGCGGCCTCTTGCAACCCTCTGCCAGCAAAAATGGAGCTTGCAAGAGCCACTTGCGGCCTTCCTGAGCTCCATTGTTGCAGGCAGAGGCACCATGGGCCAATCCTTCGCTGTTTCCAGAACAGACCTGAAAGCCGGGTGTAAGCACCTCGTGGGTCGGATCTGGCCCCCTGGGCCTTGAGTTTGACACCTCTTCCCTGAGGGGTTCTTTTATTGTAACTGATATGTAAATCGAGGATCAATTTCCTCTTTAAACAAACCCCATGCTTTCCCTCTTCAAACAACACCCACCAACACAAACCTTGTGCTATTTCATGAATCCTCTCTTTTCAGTTTCTTCTACTCATTACAGGGAACAAAAATGTGGCTAAACCATGTGTTCTTACTAGGAATCCTGAGTGGTCATTATTTCAATTACCTGTATTTTTCCAAGTATAAGACACACATTTCCCCCCCAAAAAAGAAGGTGAAAATCTGGGTGTGCTTTATACACCGAAGACAGCATTTTTGGCCCGGTTTCATGAAAGAGCAACTAAGATTGTTCAAAGTTTGAAGGGTGAAACGCAGGAAGAACAGTTGGAAGCCATATTTCCAAAATTTAACATGTATAATCCTTAGCGAGAATCTGAGAATCTTTATAAAATGTTACATCATTAATGTTTGTCACCAGAGAAAATGTCTACCTATTTCAAATCTTTGCTAAACATGAAAACATTGAGCTACATATTATACAGTATTTGGCTGATATGATTTTTTAAAAAATAAATTGCATACACATATACACCAATAAAGAAGATTGTAATGTAATACATTGTCTCGATGTATTAAAAAAGAACTTGACTTCTCAAGCAGAGGTGGGTTTCACATAATTTTTATTACCGTCTCCCCGCACACGGAAAATGTGCATGCACGCCTTTTGTGCATGCACTTTGCTCCCATGCGCAGCTTAGAAAACATAGCTAAAGAGAACAGCATAGCACTGGGTCAGTTGTGTGGGCCAATCTGCAGGTTGCCACTACCGGTTCTCCAGAACCGATCCGAACCGTCTGAATACCCCCACTGTTCTTGAGAGACTATAATCCTTCCTATTAAGCCATGTCTGAGTTTATAACAGAAATCAGAGCATATGGAAACTTCCCTGTAATCTAATGTATTTGGGGTTTTCCATGAAATAAAAAAGCAATTTTGCAGCAAACATCAGAAGTGCTGGCCTTTTGATGTCCTCTCTAATAAAAAAGTTTATTCTCTATTACCGTGCATCATTTTCAGACCTGTTGGATTTTTCCAAGCCTTTGTTTTACTTAATGTACAATCAACTGGTCCTTTCTCCCATAAACTCACAGGGAAAACAATTGTGTCCCAATCCTTTTCTTAATTGAAAAATGCACAAGCAACTTATATACACTGAAATGTACTAATCAACGCCCGGTGTGGCTCTTTTATCCCCAGAGATATGCAAATCAAGACACAATTTCCCCTTTAAAGGACTCCAATGGTTTGCCTTTTCAGACAACTCCCACCAAAATAAACATTGTGTATTTTCCTGCCAATCAGTAGAGTGGGCAAACATGTGGCTAAATCTTGTGTCCTTACTAGCAGTCCTCAAAGGTAATTATTACCCCTAACTAAAGTGTATTTCCATGTTGTGCTCTTGTACACAACATGTACAGGAGATCTCATTAAAAATATATTTCTCTTTAGGAGTCCAGTCTCAAGTCCAGTTGGTGGAATCTGGAGGGGATGTGAGAAGACCTGGAGAGTCCCTCCATCTCTCCTGCCAGGGTTCTGGATTCACCTTCAGCAGCTATGGCATGAGCTGGGTGAGACAGAGCCGCGTAACAGAGTGATCTCCCATTACTTGTCCCAGCTTCTGCCAACGAAGCAGTTCGAAATCATGTAAAAATGCAAGGAGAAAAATAGGAACCACCTTTGGTGGGAAGTTAACAGTGTTTTGTGCACCTTCAATGTTTAGTCATGCCAGCCACATGACCACGGAGACATCTTCAGACAGTGCTGGCTCTTCGGGTTTGAAATGGAGATGAGCACCCCCACCTCAGAGTTGGTAATGAATAGCAGATATGTACACTGCATGTAGGAATGGAAGTAGTCCCTATTTGTCTCTACTTGCATTTTTTGTCCTTTCAAACTGCTAGGTTGGCAGAAGCTGTGGAAAGTAACTGGAGCTCACCCCATTATATGCTGTTAGGGATTGGAACCACCAAACTGCTGACCTTTCTGATTGACAAGCACAGTATCTTAGCCACTGAGCCACCACGACCATTAAAGTTAAACATATATTTATTTCATTGGCACTTACAACAAAATCAGTATTAAAAGCATGTTGTGCCAGAACAACTAATCAACATGATAAACATTTGAACAATACACGAGGCTTGAAAAAAACACAAAGATACTCAGTAAACCATACAGTTGAATTACTTATATGAGACAAGATGCATTGAAGGCTTAACATACACAGATTAGCATAAGGACCCTATGCTTGTGGGGCCACAGGCAACTGGCCATAAGCCCCATGACTTAAGGCAGCCCTGAGTATCCTGGCATAAGATAGGAAATGAAACATGAGGATGATCTCTCTAAGTATCCAAACTGCCACGCAGATATTGAGGAAACATCTGGACCTAAAGTGTCTCCTCAGAGAATTAGGAAGATGTCTCCTCTCCTCACTTTGGACACCAGGGGGCAATGTTGGCATACCAAACTCCATGGACTATTCACCCAGTGGGGGAGGGGTAGAGAATAAAACAAGCATTGTTAGATATTGTTTCATTTTGGACACATGATATTTTTTATTTTTTTTATTTTTGTCATAGTTCACTGAGTGTCTCTCAAGAAAATTTAGCATCTCAGGAGTCTTTGACAACAACGCTGAGGATTTTAATAAAGTTCCAGGTGTTTTTCACGAGGGAAACTGCCTGGAATGTGTAAGGGTACTTCAAATTTCAAAGCAGAGACATCACCCTGTCAACAAAAGTGTGTATAGTCAAGGCTATGTTTTTCCCAGTTGCAATGGATGGCTGTGAAGGTTGGACCCTAAGGAAAGCTGAGCGCTTTGAACTCTGGTGCTGGAGAAGACTCCTGCGAGTCCCTTGGACTGCAAGGCGATCCAACTGGTCAGTCCTAGAGGAGATCAACCCTGACTGCTCTTTAGAAGGCCAGATCCTGAAGAGGTAACTCAAGTACATTGGCCACCTAATGAGAAGGAAGGACTCAGTGGAGAAGAGCCTCATGCTGGGAAAGATGGAGGGCAAAAGAAGAAGGGGACGACAGAGAATGAGGTGGCTGGATGGAGTCAAGATCAACTTTGACACACAACAAATACATAGAAATATGTACACCAATCCAGATGATTGTAAAGTGACACTGTCTTAATGTATTACAAAAGAACTTCACTTCTCAAGCCTAGGTGGGTTTCACGTAATTTTACAACCACTTTGCCGCGTATCAAAAAGGTGCGTGCACGACTTTTGCCCATGTGCATGGCCTTCTCTCCATGTGCTTTGCTCCTACTGCAGGTTGCCACTACCAGTTCACCCGAACCGATTCGAACCGGCTGAATACCATCACTGTTCTCGAGAGACTATAATCCTTACTAATAAGACATGTCTGCGTTTGGAACAGAAATCAGAGCATATGGAACCTTCCCTTCAATTTAATATATTGGGGATTTTCCATAAAATAAAAAGTAATTTTTTCAGCAAACGTCAGAAGTGTTAACCTTTTGATGTCCTCTCTCATAAATATGTTTATTCTCTATTACTGGGCATCATTTTGAGACGTGTTGGATTTTTCCAAGCCTTCTTTTTACTTAATGTACAATCAACTGGCCCTTTCTCCCTTTAACTTACAGGGGAAAAATTGGGTCCCAATCTTTTTCTTAATTGAAAAATTCACAAGGAACTTATATTTATTGAAATGAATTAACCCATAACCACTGACCCGCAGTCATAGTGACCAGAACAGTTTTCCAAAATGTACGGAACACCCCTATTTTTAGAAATGGACCATTCCGGTTGCGAATAGCTTTTGTTTTCCCACCAAAGGAATGTATGCAGATAGATAGATAGATAGATAGATAGATAGATAGATAGATAGATAGATAGATAGATAGATAGATAGATAGATAGATAGATAGACAGACGATGATAGATAGATAGATAGATAGATAGATAGATAGATAGATAGATAGATAGATAGATAGATAGATAGATAGATAGATAGATAGACAGGCAGACAAAGAGACAGACAGACAGACAGACAGACAGACAGACAGACAAACAGACAGACAGACAGACATTTCTAATGTTAGGGGCAGGTTTTCCGCCAAAAAGAGTGCAGTTTACTAATCCAAAATTCGAAGAAACTGTTCTAATGTGGTATGAAGAAGCAAAGGGTGATCTGAGTAAAGTGGGATCAGATTGCGACAAAGGTTTTGTAATGGACAATGAGGAAACCCCCTCTGCAGATTCTGATATGAGCAATGATTAAATGGATGTCCAGGTAAAATCTACTGTTGTGCAATCATTTGTATGGCAAGAATAAATTCAAATGGTCTTCTGTAACTTTTGGAAGCAATAGTTCCAGAACCAGTAGTCAAAACATAGTTGTGCAAATACTGGACTACGCAGCTAGAGTGGTCATTCTGTCTGTAAAAGCGTAGCCGAAATAGTATATCTGAAGTTAAGGGTTAATCAATGCCCTGTGTGGCTCTTTTATCCCAACAGATATGCAAATCGAGACCCAATTTCCCCTTTAAAGGAGCCCAATGGTTTGTCTTTTGAGACAACTCCCACCAACATAAACCTTGCGCTATTTCCAGAATTCTCTCCTATCACATTAATCTATTCATTACAAGGAGAAAAATGTGGCTAAATCTTCTGTCTATACTTGTAGTCCTCAAAGGTAATTATTACCACTATATAGTTGATTTCTATGTTCTGCTCTTGCATGCAACACATCTATTAAAAAAGCTCCTTTCTTTTTAGGAGTCCAATCTCAAGTCCAGTTGGTGGAGTCTGGAGGGGATGTGAGAAGACCTGGAGAGTCCCTCCGTCTCTCCTGCCAAGCCTCTGGATTCACCTTCAGCAGCACTTACATGAACTGGTTGAGACAGGCTCCAGGGAAAGGCCTGGAATGGGTGGCATGGATAAACCCTGCTTCCAGTACTATTTACTACTCTGACAAAGTGAAGGGCCGCTTCACCATCTCCAGGGACAATGCTAAAAGCCAGCTGTATTTGCAAATGAACAGCCTCAAAACCGAAGACACAGGAGTCTATTACTGTGCAGGAGACACAGTGAGAGGAAGTGAATCTGAAGCCAAACAAAAACCTTCCTTTCTTCACTCTTCAACTTTATGGAGCCCCACATCTTGGATTAGTCAATCAGAATTGATCACTGTCTACTGAGAGCTTCAGGAAGGACTGTTTCCTTTTAGATATCACAGAGTTTGCCGTAAGGAAAATGAAAAATGCCAAGTTCATCAGTTTGTTTAAAACCCAGTGCAACCCCAGGCTGCATTAACAGAGTGATAAAATCAAGATTTCATGAAGCATCACTTCATAAAACCTTTGTAAGATCAGACCTGCAATGATGCATCCACTTTTGGTGACCGCATTTTAAAAAAAAAGATGTTGAGACTTTGGAAAGAGGGCAGAGAAGAGCAAAAAGAGGATTGGCATCTGGAGGCTAAAATGTAAAAAGAATAATTGCAGGGCTTGGGTACAGCTAATGTAATAAAAAGAAGGAATAAGGGTGACATTTTTCGCTTAAAACAAATAAAGGTTTAATGAGCTATCATGTGTCCTTACTAGGAATCCTAAGAGCTAATTACTTAAACTATATTTATTTTTCAGAGTATAAGACGCACCTTTTCTCCCTGCAAAAGAGGGTGAATATCTGGATGTGTCTTGTACATTGAATGCAGCATTACTGGCCTCCCAAAATCCTGCCCTCTTCACAAAAATGCTCCTGGGGGAAGGGCAAAAATGAGCAAAAAATTGTGTTTTTCATCAGGGAAACTGCCTGGAATGTGTAAGGGTTTTTCAAATTTCAAAGCAGAGACATCACCCTGCCAACAAAAGTGTGTATAGTCAAGGCTATGGTTTGCCCACTTGCAATGGATGGCTGTGAAAGTTGGACCATAAGGAAGGCTGAGTGCCAAAGAATGGAGGCCTTTGAACTCTGGTGCTGGAGAAGACTCCTGTGAGTCCCTTGGACTGCAAGGCCATCCAACCGGTCAGTCATAGAGGAGATCATCCCTGACTGCTCATTAGAAGGCCAGATCCTGAAGATGAAACTCAAATACTTTGGCCACCTAATGAGAAGGAAGGATTCCCTAGAGAATAGCCTAATGCTGGAAATGATGGAGGACTAAAAGGAGAAGAGGACAACAGAGAATGAGGTGGCTGGATGGAGTCAATGAAGCAGTCAGCGTGAGCTTGAATGGACTCCAGAGGATGGAAGAGGACAGTAAATCCTGGAAGAGTGTTGTTTATGGGGTCACGATGAGTCGGACACAATTTCTTAACCAACAACAATATATTTCAAGTCTTTGATTAAAATGCATTCAATTTTTTTTGCATTTTTTTCATGTAGTTATTACTATGAGTATTATTATTATTTTGATTTTTATGGCTTCCCATATTGCAAATCAAACCTGAGAAGAGATTGGACTGCCATTTGTCAGAAATGCTGTTGGGTCTCCTGCTTAGGTGGGGGGTGGACTAGATGACCTACAAAGTCCCTTCCAAGTCTGTTAATCTGTTAAAGGTTGTCTAATAAAGCAACTGATCAAACACCACACAGAACAGCAACATGTGGAATTGTCTGCTGCCCAGAGTCATTGGTTGTGATGGAGGATATAGATATTTAATGAAGAAATAAAAACCATAATGAAAAAATCTTGGTCTGCATGCACTTCATTAGGGTTTCTTAAAAAGGGCATGAAAAGGTCAAGGTTCCCCTTGCAGTCAATATGAGCTTCTTCAAAACAAAACCTAGTTAAGGAAACCAAGCTTCTTAGTTTAGTTTAGTTTAGTTTATTTAGCTTATATACTGCCCCCTCTCCCCGAAGTGACTCGGGTGGCTGTGTACAGACAATAAATATACAAAATGAATAACAAAGCAACACGCAAAACCAGACAAAACCAACTTAGACAGACAGTCCGTACAATAATAAATAATAATAATAAATTTGGATTTATTAGCCGCTCCCTTTCCAAGTAGGACTCGGGGCGGCGTACAATGGAGCATATAACATGAAACATATATAACAACACCAAACGTACATACATACACAACACACATACATACACGGAGGAGGAAGCAAATTACATCAATAGACAGTTAAAAATCTGCTTTAAAATACCCCAATTGTAAAAACCCAATAAAATTAATATTTAAGAACAATTTAAAAAACAGTTTGGAGGAATAGGAAAATTACGATTGCGATTGAGCCAGGCCGGATAATTGAAAGAGGTGGGTCTTCAGCTGTACACGGAAGGAGCGGAGATCGGAAGTAATCCTGATGTCACGGGGGAGGTCATTCCATAGGGCTGGGCCCATCACAGAGAAGGCTCTGCTCCTGGGTGTCGCCCCCCGGCACTGTTTGGCGGACGGCACCCGGAGAAGTCCCTCTCTGTGTGAGCGAATTGGTCGTAGGGATGTGTGGGGCAGGATGCGATCCTGCATATAACTAGGCCCTGTGCCATGGAGCGCTTTAAAGATCATAATCAAAACCTTGAAACGCACTCGGTAGACCACAGGCAGCCAGTGCAGCTCGCGCAGGAGAGGTGTTACAGGGGAGTATCTAGTCCTCCCCATAATCACCCGCGCGGCCGCGTTCTGGACCAACTGTAGTCTCCGAGTGCATCTCAAGGGAAGCCCCATGTAGAGAGCATTGCAGTAATCCAGGCGAGACGTCACTAGCGCATGGGTGACTGTGCGTAGGGCATCCCGGTCCAATAAGGGGCGCAATTGGCGCATCAGGCGAACCTGATGGAACGCCCCCCTTGCCACGGCTGTTACATGGTTATCCATGGACAGCCGGGTATCCAGGAGGACGCCCAAATTGCGCACCTGTTCCATGGGGGCTAGTTGGACGCCCCCGATGGCCAGAGATGGAAGCACCTGGTTGAACCGGGAGGCCGGAAGCCACAGCCACTCCGTCTTGGAAGGGTTGAGTTTTAGTCGGTTGCCATCCATCCAGACCCGTACGGCCTCCAGACACCGGGACATCATTTCGACGGCCTCATTGGGGTGGTTCGGAGTGGAAATGTATAGCTGAGTATCATCAGCATACAGATGATATCCCACTCCAAAACCACGGATGATCTCGCCCAGCGGTTTCATATATGTGTTGAACAGGAGAGGCGAGAGCACCGATCCCTGTGGCACTCCACATGTGAGTGGCCTCCGGGTCGAACTCTGCTCCCCTGTCAACACACGTTGCGTCCGACCAGAGAGGTAGGAGCCAAACCACCGTAAAACGGTGCCTCTGACTCCCAGCCCCTCTAGCCGGTGCAACAGGATACCATGGTCGATGGTATCGAACGCCGCCGAGAGATCTAATAGGACCAGGATAGAGGAACAACCCCTATCTCTGGCCCTCCAGAGATCATCAACCAATGCGACCAAGGCCGTCTCCGTGCTGTGCCCGGGTCGGAAGCCGGACTGGCGCGGGTCTAGATAATCATTTTCCTCCAGGTGACGTGGGAACTGCTGTGCTACCACACTCTCTACAACCTTCGCTAAAAAAGGAAGGTTGGAGACTGGACGATAATTGACTAGGTCCGTTGGGTCCAGGGAAGGCTTCTTGAGCAGGGGCCTCACCACCGCCTCTTTCAAGGCGGCCGGTAGAGACCCCTCACCCAACGAGGCGTTCACCAGGCCCAGGAGCCAGTCGCGCGTAACCTCCCAGGATGCCAGTACAAGCCAGGAGGGACACGGGTCCAATAAACATGTGGTGGGTCGCAGACGTCCACGCAACCTGTCCAAATCCTCGATGGCAACCGAGTCAAACTCCTCCCAAAGCGGTCCCTCAAGACTCGCAACGGGCGTCTCTACTGAACCACTGAAAGGGGTCCATCCCATCCGGATTTGAGCGACTTTGTCCTGTAGATAATTCCCAAACTCCTCTGCTCTGCCCTGTAGAGGGGCTTCCCGTGGTCTCTCAAACAAGAGGGAACGGGTCACCCGAAACAGGGCGGCAGGGCGGTTATCTGCAGACGCAATAAGAGCAGCGCAATGTTGACGTTTGGCCGCTCTTAGTGCCACAAGGTACGTCTTCAAATAGGCTCGTGCCTGTGCTCGGTCAAATTCGGAACGGGAGGATCTCCAACGACTCTCTAGGCGTCTCTTGTGGCGTTTCATCACCCTTAGCTCCTCGGTAAACCAAGGTGCCAGGGTGGTTCTTTGCCGCAGGAGAGGCCGCAAAGGCGCCACCCGGTCTAGGGCCCCGGTAGCCGCACTATTCCATGCAACTACCAGGTCCTCTACTCGGGGGCGGGTCAGGTCCACAGGAGGTGGCCCAAGTTCCGTCTGGAACCTATCCGGTTCCATCAGGCGCTTGGGGCGGAACCATCTAATACCTTCCAGTTCCGCCTCCTCGCGGCGGGGGGTAGCACCAGGGAAGTCCAGCCGGAGAAGTGAGTGATCCGACCATGACAGGGGAATAGTGTCTAGATCCCCTATTCCCAGATCACTCGTCCACTGGCCAGAGACAAAAACAAGGTCCAGGGTGTGGCCTCCCTCGTGAGTAGGGCCCTGAATTAACTGGGTCAGGTCCATGGCTGTCATGGAAGCCATGAACTCCCGAACCCCCTCAGACGCTTCTCCCATCGACGGCAGATTAAAATCCCCCATCACTAAAAGTTTGGGGGTCTCAACCGCCACCGATGAGATCAGCTCAAGGAGTTCGGGCAGGGCCGCTGAAGTATAGCGAGGAGCCAGGTATACTATCAGCAGGCCCAACTGCCTCCCTGGGCCCCATCTCACGACGAGGGACTCACACCCGGATGTCTGCGGCACAGTGAACTCTCTCGGCTCTAAGTCTTCCCGGATAATCACTGCTACCCCCACCGCCCCTTCCCTGGGCCCGAGGCTGGTGAAATGCACGATAACCTGGAGGGCACATTTCCACAAGGGGTAGACCTCCCTCGTGGCCCAACCAGGTCTCGGTTATTCCGGCGAAACTATTAGACGATAATTGAAAAGTCCCAGTTAAAACCAATTTAAAACCCCAAAATTTAAAGTTATAAAATGCCATCCAGGAAGGTCAGGATTCCATTCTACTATATTACTGCTTTCAGTTACAATTGAGCCAGGCAAGCCAGTTTGAACAAGAGGGTCTTGAGTTTCTTACGGAAGGAGCGGAGATCAACAGTAGTTCTAATATCGGGGGGGAGGTCGTTCCAGAGGGTTGGGCCCATCACAGAGAAGGCCCTACTCCTGGGCACTGCCCGCCCGCATTCCTTAGCGGAAGGTACCCGGAGGAGTCCCTCTCTGTGAGAGCGGATTGGTCGTAGGGATGTGTGGGGTAGGATGCGATCCCGCAGATAACTAGGTCCCGAGCCATGGAACGCTTTAAAGATGATAATCAACACCTTGAAACGCACCCGAAAAGCCACAGGCAGCCAGTACAGCTCGCGCAGGAGCGGTGTTACATGGGAGTACCTAGTACTCCCCATTATTGTCTGCGCGGCTGCATTCTGGACTAGCTGCAGCCTTCGGGTGCATCTCAAGGGGAGCCCCATGTAGAGAGCATTGCAGTAATCAAGGCGGGAAGTCACCAGGGCATGAGTGACTGTGCGTAGGGCGTCCCGCTCTAGTAGGGGGCGCAATTGGCGCACCAGGTGATCCTGATGGAACGCCCCCCCTAGCCACGGCTGTCACATGATCATCCAGCGACAGCCGGGAGTCTAGGAGGACGCCCAAATTGCACGCCCTGTCCACCGGGGGCACTTGTTCGCCCCCAATGGCCAGAGATGGAACATACTGGCTAAAGCGGGGCGCCGGTAGCCACAGCCACTCCGTCTTGGAGGGGTTGTGCCTGAGTCTGTTGTCTTCCATCCAGACCCGGACGGCTTCCAAACACCGGGACATCACTTCGACGACTTCGTTGGGGTGGCTCGGGGTAGAGATGTATAGCTGAGTATCATCAGCATACAGTTGATACTCAACCCCGAACCCTCGAATGATCTCGCCCAGCGGTTTCATGTATGTGTTAAACAGGAGAGGTGAGAGGACCGAACCCTGAGGCACCCCACACTTGAGCGGTCTCAGGGTCGACCTCTGCTCCCCCGTCAACACACATTGCGTCCGACCGGAGAGGAAGATGGAGAACCACCGCAGAACGGTGCCCCTCACCCCCATCCCCTCCAGCTGACACAGTAAGATACCATGGTCGATGGTATCGAAAGCCGCTGAGAGATCTAAAAGGACTTGGATGGAGGAACAACCCCCATCTTTCGCCCTCCAGAGATCATCCACCAATGCAACCAAAGCCGTCTCAGTGCTGTGACCGGGCCGGAAACCGGACTGGTGCGGGTCTAGATAATCAATTTCCTCCAGGTGTCGAGGGAACTGTTGCGCCACCACACTCTCAACAACCTTCGCTAAGAAGGGAAGATTGGAGACAGGACGATAATTAGCTAACTCCACTGGGTCCAGAGAAGGCTTCTTAAGAAGGGGCCTCACCACCGCCTCTTTCAACACGGCTGGCAAGGACCCCTCGCTCAACGAAGCATTCACTAGTCCCTGGAGCCAGCCTCGTGTAACCTCCCAGGTTGCCAGTACAAACCAGGAGGGACACGGGTCCAGTAAACATGTGGTGGCCCGCAGTCGCCCACGTAACCTGTCCATATCCTCAGTGGCAACAGAGTCAAACTCCTCCCAGAATGGTCCCTCAAGGCTCGACCCTGATGTCTACCCTAGATCACTAAAGGAGACCCATTCACTCCGGATCTGAGCGATTTTGTCCTGCAGATATTCCCCAAATTCCTCTGCTCTGCCCTGCAAGGGAGCTTCCAGCGGCCTCTGTGAAAGGAGGGAGCGGGTCACCCGAAACAGGACGGCAGGGCAGTTGTCTGAGGATGCAATAAGAGTGGCATAGTATCGACGTTTAGCCACCCTTAGTGCCACGAGGTAGGTCCGTAAGTGGGTTCTTACCTGTGTTCGGTCAGATTCGGAGCGAGAGGATCTCCATCTGCTCTCTAGGCGTCTCTTGTGGTGCTTCATCACCCTCAGCTCCTCGGTAAACCAAGGGGCCAGGGTGGTTCGCTGCCACCGGAGAGGCCGCAAAGGCGCAACCCAGTCCAAGGCCCCGGCCGCCGCACTATTCCATGCGGCCACCAGGTCCTCCATCCGGGAGTGGGTCAGGGCTACAGACAGTGGCCCAAGCTCCATCTGGAACCTATCAGGTTCCATCAGTCGCCTGGGGCGGAACCATCTAGGACCTTCTGGTTCCGCCTCCCCACGATGGGGGGTAATGGCAGGGAAGTCGAGTCGGAGAAGCGAGTGATCTGACCATGACAGGGGAGCAATAACTAAATCCCCTATTCCCAGATCACTCTTCCACCGACCAGAGATAAAAACAAGGTCCACCATGTGGCCTCCCTCGTGTGTGGGGCCCTGTATTATTTGGGTCAGGTCCATGGCTGTCATGGAAGCCATGAACTCCCGAGCTACCTCGGATGATCCACCCGTCGATGGCAAGTTGAAGTCCCCCATAACTAATAGTTTGGGGGTCTCCACCGCCATCTCCGCAATCACCTCGAGGGCCGCTGATGCATAGCGAGGAGCCAAGTATACAATCAGCAAGCCCAACTGACTCCCTGGGCCCCATCTCACACCTAGAGACTCACACCCGGATATCTGAGGTACGGTGAATTCTCTCGGTACCAGGCCTTCCCATATAATTACCGCCACCCCGCCACCCCTACCCCGGGCACGAGGCTGATGGAATGCATGGTATCCTGGTGGGCACATTTCCAAGAGGGGTAAACCCCCCTCGTGGCCCAACCAGGTTTCCGTGATCCCTACAAGGTCTGGTTCCCCTTCAGAAACCAAATCGTGGATGAGGGGGGCCTTATTAACAACGGACCTTGCATTACACAGCATCAGCCTCATGCCCTGGCTCTGTAAACCCTGGCCACCTAGAGTGCGGGGGTTGGTACAAACGACTGGGTGTGTCCAGCGACCGCGGTCTCCCAACCGACTGCAGAATCTCCTTCTGTCCTCGCATCTACCCCTGCATTTACCCCTTCATAAACATAGGCGTAAGATAAAAGGTAAAGGTTCCCTTCGCACATATGTGCTACTCATTTCTGACTCTAGGGGGCGGTGCTCATCCCGGTGCTAGGGATTCGAACCACCAAACTGCCAGCTTTTCTGATTGACAAGTTCAACGTCTTATCCCCTGACCCGCTCCATCCCTAATAGGGGCATATGAAAGGAGAAAAAAGTTACAACACTTTTCTTGAACTAAGATATGGTGTCCTTTTCCTGTTCTATCTCCAACATGTATCTTTCAAACATTCTTAGTGTGTATTCATCATCTGTTACCTTCATTTTGAATCACTTTTTGGAAATGCTGAAAGTTTGCAAGTCTTTGCTTTAAGTACTCTAACCCAGGGCTGTCAAACTCGCGGCTCAAAGGCTGGATGCGTTATATACTGGCCACACCCACGCAAGGTTTAGCAATGCGGGAAAAAGTCCTGATATGTCATGAGACACTGCTGTGATGATGTGAGTTGGACACTCCTGCTCTAATGTAAACGCTTCCTTTCTTAGGGTTGGCAAATCAACCCTTTAGGGAGCGTGCAAGGAAAAGTAGGACATAAATACACCTAGGAGCTCTTTTATCTCCACCAGTATGTAAATCGAGGTGTAATTTCCCCTTTAAAGCAGCCAGTTGATTTTCCGTTTCAGGCTACACCTACCAACACAAAGTTTGTGCACTGTCCATATTGTCTCCTATCAATTCTCTTCCATTCCTCACAAGGGAGCAAGTATGACTTTGTGCCTGTACTTGCTGCCCTTACTAGCAGTCCTCCAAGGTAACTGTCTTGACCCTATTCAGGATCATTCGTTGTGTTGTGACTGTACATAGGAGAGCTTTTTGAAAGAACTTTCTTTCTAGGTGTCCGATCTGAGGTCCAGTTGTTGGAGTCTGGAGGGGATGTGAGAAGACCTGGGGAGTCCCTCCGTCTCTCCTGCCAAGCCTCCGGATTCACCTTCAGCAGTTACTGGATGAGCTGGCTGAGACAGGTCCCTGGGAAAGGATTGGAATGGGTAGCCCGCATAAGTACAGCTTCATCTTATACTTACTACCAGACTAAGTCAAGGGACGTTTCACCATCTCCAGGGACGATTCCCGCAACCAGGTGCATCTGCAAATGAACAATCTGAAACCAGAGGACACAGCTGTCTATTATTGTGTGAGAGACACATTGAGAGGAAGTGAATCTGAAACCAGACAAAAACTTTCTCTATCTTTGAGTAGCCCTCAAATTTAGACAGCCATAGAAATCTGGATATATATTTTTGCACTAGGATTGGGAAGGACTGAATGAATCTATATTGATTCAGTGTAGTTTATTACAGTCATAGACCAGAACAAATAAAAAACACTCTGTAAATATACAATTGAAAATTCCCGGATAAAACAAATAGATAACAACTTAAATCTGTGATAAAATCCAGTCTGTCAATTACACTTGGTATAACTTGGGGATCAGCAACCTAAAACAATCAAAGAGCTACAAAGATAGTAACTGGAAGTCCCTTAACTCTGGAGGCAACTGGAAGACCCATTTCTCTACCATAGAGTCTCCTCCTAGCACGGCGTCCTTTTTCCTCTACCTGTCCTAACTGAAAGCCTTATCAATTGTGGAGCTGACCAGAAAACCCACCTCTGGCCATAGAGTCTCCTCCTGGCATACCCTGCTCCCCACAAACCGGAAGCTCCTCTCAAATTTGTGGCGCTGACTGGCGACAGGGAGCCGCAGCAGATGGATTAAAACCCACATCCGTCTCTAGAGCCCCATGTTGCTGACCCCTGGTCTAACTATAATAAAATTATAATCCATAAATTGTGTGGCCCATGGAGAGTTTAATCGTAAAAGAGAAAGGTATAAGCACTGCAACGGGTTCACCACATTTATTGTATAAAACAATTGTGATGTTTTAGACATGCTTTTCTGATGTGCCCAGAATCTAGCCACCTGCGCTGTAGTTATGGAATGTCCATCCTCAAATACTTTGGCCACCTAATGAGAAGGAAGGACTCCCTGTAGAAGAGACCAATGCTGGGAAAGATTGAAGGGAAAAGAAGAAGGGGATGACAGAGATTAAGGTGGTGTCACCGAAGCAGCAGGCATGAGCTTAAATGAACCACTTTATACGGCCTTGGTAAGGCCACACTTGAAATACTGCATTCAGTTTTGGTCGCCATGATGTAGAAAAGATGTGGAGACTCTAGAAAGAGTGCAGGGAAGAGCAACAAAGAGGATGAGGGGACTGGAGACTAAAACATATGAAGAACAGTTGCAGGAACTGTGTAGGTCTAGTTTAATGAAAAGAAGGACTAGGGGAGACATGATAGCAGTATTCCAATATCTCAGGGGTTGCCAAAAAGAAGAGGGAGTCAAATTATTCTACAAGGCACTTGAGGGTAGAATGAGAAGCAATGGGTGGAAATTAATCAAGGAGAGCAGCAACTTAGAACTGAGGAAAAATTTCCTTGACAGTGAGGACAATTAATCAGTGGAACAGAAGTTGCCTCCAGAAGTTGTGAATGCCCCAAAACTGGAAGTCTTTAAGAAGATGTTGGCTAGGCATTTGTCTGAAATGGTATAGGGTTTCCTGCCTAGGCAGGGGGTTGGACTAGAAGACCTCCAAGGTTCCTTCCAACTCTGCTATTGTATTGTAACTCCAGAGGATGGTAGAGGGCAGTTAGTCCTGGAGGAATGTTGTTCATCGGGTTGCAATGGGTTGGACAGGAATTCACAACTAACAACAGCATCCTTGAAAAGCCACTGGAAATTCTATATCATATTAAATGGGATCTTGTAAAGACATTCAATGAGCTAATCTTGGAAATAAGCTTGTGAATTCTTCATTTAGATTTAGGAAGTTTATTCCCCTCTCATGTTTGACCCTGGGGAGGAGAGGAATGGGCCACCTGAAATCCCATTGCCTATGCACCTGGAGGAAGGGGTAGGTAGGGACTACATCAAGTATCAACGGCTCTTTCTACTATTAACTTACAGGGAAAAGAAATGGACTGGAATTTTAATTACAAAATGGACATGCAAGTTAGCTTCCCTGAACTGTACCAGTCAATGCCCTAAGGCAGGGGTGTCAAACTTGATATTTACACATATATACACCAATCCAAGCATTGTAAAGTGATACATTGTCTCAATATATTACAAAAGAACTCAACTTCTCGAGCAGAATTGGGTTTCACATAATTTTACAACCGGTTTGTCACGCACCGAAAATACGCGTACATTCTTTTTGAACATGGGCGAGGCCTTCCACGCATGCACCTTGCTCCCGTGCTCGGATTGCATGCATGCACGCATCTTAAAAGCATGGCTAAATAGGATGGCATAGCGCCAGGGCAGGTGGGGGGGGCACTTGCAGGTTGCCACTACTGGTTCTCCTGAATCGATCCGAACTGGCTAAATTGTGATTGTTCTTGAGAGACTATAATCCTTCCTATTAAGCCATGTCTGAATTTAGAGCACAAATCAGAGCATATTGAAGCTTCCCTGCAATTTAATGTATTTGGGGTTTTCCATGAAATTAAAAAAGTAATTTTGCAGCAAACATCAGAATTGCTGGCCTTTTGATGTCCTCTCTAATAAATAAGTTTACTCTCTATTGTGTTGCATCATTTTGAGAAGTGCTGATTTTATTTTCAAGCCGTTTTTACTTAAGTTATAATAAATTAGTCCTATCTCCTATTAAATGAGAGGGGGGGGGAACATAACTCAATCCTTTTTTAATTGAAATATGCATTTAATGTATTTGGGGTTTTCCATAAAATAAATAATAACTTTGCAGCAAACATCTGAAGTGTTAGCCTTTTGATGTCCTCTCCAATAAATACATTTATTCTCTATTACTTTGTGTCTTTTTGAGACATGTTGGATTTTTCCAAGATTTCCTTTTACTTAATGTACAATCAACTGGTCCTTTCTCCCATTAAAGCACAGGAAATAAAATGGTGTCCAAATCCTTTTTTCAATTGAAAAATGCACATACAAGTTACATTCATGCTAATGTATTAATCAATGACCTGTGTGGCTCTTTTATCCCAACAGATATGCAAATCGAGAGACAAATTCCCCTTTAAAGGAGCCCAATGGTTTGCCTTTTCAGACAACTCCCACCAACATAAACCTTGCACTATTTCCACAATCCTCTCCTATCAATTTCATCAATTAGCAAAATGTGGTTAAACTTTCTGTCCATACTTGTAGTCCTCAAAGGTAATTATTGCCACTACACAGTTGATTTCTTTATTCTCCTCTTGCATGCAAGAGATCTATTAAAAAAGCTCCTTTCTTTTTAGGTGTCCAATCTCATGTCCAGTGTGTTGAGACTGGAGGGGATGTAAGAAGACCTGGGGAGTCCCTCCGCCTCTCCTGCCAGGGCTCTGGATTCACCTTCAGGAGCTCCACGATGGTCTGGGTGAGACAGGCTCCTGGGAAAGGCCTGGAATGCGTGGCACACATAAACCCTGGTTCTAGCACTTACTACTCTGACAAAGTGAAGGGCCGCTTCACCATCTCCAGGGACAATGCCAAAATCCAGCTGTATCTGCAAATGAACAGCCTCAAAACCGAAGACACAGGAGTCTATTACTGTGCAAGAGGCACAGTGAGAGGAAGTGAATCAGAAGCCAAGCAAAAACCTTCCTTTCTTCACTCTTCAACTTTATGGAGCCCCACGTCCTGGATAAGTCAATGAGGATTGAACACTGTCTACTGCAAACTTCAGGAAGGACTATTTTGTTCTTGATATCACAGTTTGCTGGAAGAAAAATGAACAATGCCAAGTTCATCAGTCTGTTTAAAAGCCAGTGTAACCCTAGGCTGCATTAACAGAGCAATAGAATCAAGATTACATGAAGCATCACTTCATAAAGCCTTCGTAAGATCAAACCTGCAATGATGCATCCATTTTTGGTGACCGCATTATAAAAAAGATATTTGGAAAGAGGGCAGAGGAGATTAATAAGATGATGGGCATCTGGAGGCTGAAACATACAAAGAAAAGTTGCAGGATTTGTGTATGGCTAGTCTAATGAAAAGAAGGACTAGGGGTGACATTTTCTGCATAAAACAAAATAAAGGTCAAGGGAGAAATCTTATAGTAAACCTCAGCTGTGCTATCCTTTTAATATGATCTCAAATAAATTATAGGGACACGGTGGCTCAGTGGCTAAGACGCTGAGCTTGTTGATCAGAAAGGTCAGCAGTTCGGTTGGTATAATCCCTAGTGCCGCGTAACGCAGTGAGCTCCCATTACTTGTCCCAGCTTCTGCCAAACTAGCAGTTCAAAATCATGTAAAAATGCAAGGAGAAAAATAAGAACCACCTTTTGTGGGAAGGGAACAGTGTTCATTTCGGCGTTTAGTCATAGCTGTCACATGACCATGGAGACATCTTCGGACAGTGCTGGCTCTTCGGCTTTGAAACGGAGATGAGCACCCCCACCTCAGAGTCTGTAACGACTAGCAGAAATGTACACTGCATGTAGGGACGAACGGTGTCCCTATTTGTTTCTACTTGCAATTTTTGCTGCTTTCAAACTGCTAGATTGGCAGAAGCTGGGACAAGTAACTGGAGCTCACCCTGTTATGCAGCATTAGGGATTGGAACCACCAAACTCCTGACCTTTCTGATTGACAAGCTCAGCATCTTAGCCACTGAGCCACCACGTCCCTTAAAGTTAAACATATATTTATTTCATTGGCACTTAGAAAAAAATCAGTGTTGAAACATTAAAAGCATTTTGTGCTACAACAACTAATCAACATGATAAACATACACGAGGCTTGAAAAAAACACAAAGATGTTATGTAAGCCATACAGTTGAAGTACTTATATGATACAAGATGCATTGAAGGGTTAACATACACAGATTAGTATAAGGGCCCTGTGCTTGTGGGGCCGCAGGCAACAGCCCATTAGGCCAATGAGTTAAGGCAGCCCTGAGTATCATGACGTAAGATAGGAAATGGAATATGAGGATGATCTTTCTAAGTATACAAACTGCCACGCAGATATTGAGGAAACATCTGGACCTAAAGAGTCTCCTCAGAGAATTAGGAAGATGTGCTCCTCTCCTCACTTTGGACACCAGGGGGCAATGTGGGCACACCAAACTCCATGGCCTATGCACCCAGGGGGTCGTGGGGAGAGAATGAAAGCATTGTTAAATAGTGTTTCATTTTGGAAACTTTTTTTTTGGTCATAGTTCACTGAACGTTCTCTCAAGAGAATATGGCATCTCAGGAGTCTTTGATAACATTGCTGAGGATTTTAATAAAATTGCTGGTGTTTTTCACGAGGGAAACTTCCTGGAATGTGCAAAGGTACTTCAAATTTCAAAGCAGAGACGTCACCCTGCCAACAAAACTGTGTATAGTCAAGGCTATGGTTTTCCCAGTTGCAATGGATGGCTGTGAAAGTTGGACCCTAAGGAAAGCTGAGCGCTTTGAACTCTGGTGCTGGAGAAGACTCCTGCGAGTCCTTTGGACTGCAAGGCGATCCAACCGGTCAGTCCTAGAGGAGATCAACCCTGACTGCTCTTTTGAAGGCCAAATCCTGAAGAGGTAACTCAAGTACTTTGGCCACCTAATGAGAAGGAAGCACTCCCTGGGGAAGAGCCAAATGCTGGGAAAGATGGAGGGGAAAAGAAGAAGGGGACGACAGAGAATGAGGTGGCTGGATGGAGTCAAGATCAACCATGACGCACACAAAAAAATACATAGAAGTATATACACCAATCCAGATGATTGTAAAGTGATACTTTGTCTCAATGTATTAAAAGAGAACTTCACTTCTCGAGCCTAGGTGGGTTTCACATAATTTATAACCATTTTGCCGTGGATCAAAAAGGTGAGTGCATGACTTTTTCCCATGCGCATGGCCTTCTCTCCTTGTGCTTTGCTCCTGCTGCAGGTTGCCACTACCAGTTCGCCCAAACGGATTCGAACCGGCTGAATACCATCACTGTTCTCGAGAGACTCTAATCCTTATTAATAAGCCATGTCTGCGTTTAGAACAGAAATCAGAGCATATGGAAGCTTCCCTGCAGTTGAATGTATTTGGGGTTTTCCATAAAATAAAAAGTAACTTTTTTTCAGCAAACGTCAGAAATGCTAACTTTTTGATGTCCTCTCTAATAAATACATTTATTCTCTATTACCGTGTGTCATTTTGAGACATGTTGGATTTTTCAAAGCCTCTGTTTTACTTAATGTACAATCAACTGGCCCTTTCTCCCTTTAACTCACAGGGAAAGCAATTGTGTCCCACTCCTTTTCTTAATTGAAAGATGCACATGCAAGTTATATTCACTGAAATGTATTAATCAAGGCCCTGAGGGGCTCTTTTATCCCAACAGATATGCAAATAAACTCACAAAGGAAAAAAAATTGTGTCCCAATCCTTTAGTTAATTGAAAAATGCACAAGGAACTTAAATTTATTGAAATGCATTAACCCATAACCACTGAGCCTCGGTCATAGTGACCACAACAGTTTTCCAAAATGTACGGAACACCCCTATTTTTAGAAATGGACCATTCCGGTTTCAAATAGCTTTTGTTTTCCCACCAAAGGAGTGTATTCAGCATCACACTTGGGTCAGTTATATTGTGTTTTTTGCAGTGGCGTTTGAATTTGAATTGGGGTCATTTTGATCACATATCTTTAGATAGATGATAGATAGATAGATAGATAGATAGATAGATAGATAGATAGATAGATAGATATAGATATAGATATAGATATAGATATAGATATAGATATAGATATAGATATAGATATAGATATAGATATAGATATAGATATAGATATAGATATAGATATAGATATAGATATTTATATAATGTTAGGGGCATATTTTCCACCAAAAAGAGTGCAGTTTGCTGATCCAATTCGTAGAAACTCTTCTAACATGGTATGAAGAAGCAGAGAGTGATCTGAGTGAAGTGGGATCGGATTGCGACAAAGGATTTGTAATGGACAATGAGGAATCCCCAACACCACCACAGATTCTGACATGAGCAATGATGAAGCTCCTGATGAAATGGATGACCAGGTAAAATCTACGTTGTGTAATCATTTGTATGGCAAGAATAAATTCAAATGGTCTTCTGTATCTTTTGGAAGCAATAGTACCAGAACCAATATTCAAAATATAGTGCAATTAATGGACTCTGCAGCTAGAGTGGTCATTCTGTCTGTAATAGCATAGCTGGAATAGTCCATCTGTGGTTAAGTGTTAATCAATGCCCTTTGTAGCTCTTTTATCCCAACAGATATGCAAATCGAGACCCAATTTCCCCTTTAAAGGAGCCCAATGGTTTGTCTTTTGAGACAACTCCCACCAACATAAACCTTGCACTATTTCCAGAATCCTCTCCTATCTAATTAATCTATTCATTACAAGGAGCAAAAATGTGGCTAAATCTTCTGTCTTTACTTGTAGTCCTCAAAGGTAATAATTACCATATATAGTTTATTTCTATGTTCTGCTCTTGTATGGAAGAGATCTATTTAAAAAGCTCCTTTCTTTTTAGGAGTCCAATCTCAAGTACACTTGGTGGAGTCTGGAGGGGATGTGAGAAGACCTGGAGAGTCCCTCCGTCTCTCCTGCCAAGCCTCTGGATTCACCTTCAGCAGCTATCACATGCACTGGGTGAGACAGGCTCCAGGGAAAGGACTGGAATGGGTGGCATACATAAGCACTGGTTCTAGCACTTACTACTCTGATAAAGTGAAGGGCCGCTTCACCATCTCCAGGGACAATGCCAAAAGCCAGCTGTATCTGCAAATGAACAGCCTCAAAGTCGAAGACACAGGAGTCTATTACTGTGCAAGAGACACAGTGAGAGGAAGTGAATCTGAAGCCAAGCAAAAACCTTCCTTTCTTCACACTTCAACTTTATGGAGCCCCACGTCTTGGATTAGTCAATGAGGATTTATCACTGTCTACTGCATTGTTAGATATTATTTCATTATGGAACATTTTTTTTGTCATTGTTCGTTGAATGTTCTCTCAAAAAATTGTGCATCTCATGTGTCTTTGATCTCAACAACAAAGCTGAAAATTTTAATAAAAATGTTGCTGTTTTTCACGAGGGAAACTGCCTGGAATGTGTACGGGTATTTCAAATTTCAAACTAGAGAAATTACCCTGCCAATAAAAATGTTTATTTTCAAGGCTATGGTTTTCCCAGTTGCAATGTTGGGCTGTGAAAATTGGACCATAAGGAAGGCTGAGCGCTAAAGAATGGAGGCCTTTGAACTCTGGTGCTGGAGAAGACTCCTGTGAGTACCTGGGACTCCAAGGCGATCAAACTGGTCAGTCCTAGAGGAGATCAACCCTGACTGCTCTTTAGAAGACCAGATCCTGACGAGGAAACTCAAATACTTTGGCCACCTAATGAGAAGGAGAGACTCAGTGGAGAAGAGCCTAATGCTGGGAAAGATGGAGGGCAAAAAAGAAGGGGACGACAGAGAACGAAGTGGCTGGATGGAATCAACGAAGCAGTCAGCGGGAGCTTCAATGGACTCCAGAGAATGGTAGAGGACAGGAAGGCCTGGAGGAACATTGTCCATGGGGTCACCATGAGTCGGACACAACTTCGCAACTAACAACAAATTTCAAGTCTGTGATTAAAATGCAAACTTTTTTTTTTGCATTTTTTCAAGGAGTCATTACTATGAGTATTATTATTATTTTGATTTTTATGGTTTCCCATGTTTGCGAATCTATCCTGATAAGAGATTAGACTGCCATTTGTCAGAAATGATGTTGGGTGTCCTGCTTAGGTGGGGGTGGACTGGATGACCTACAAAGTCCCTTCCAAGTCTGTTAATCTGTTAAAGGTTGTCTAATAAACAATCGAGCAAAACAACACACAAAATAGCAAACTATGAACTTGTCCATTGCCCAGAGTCATTGATTGTGATGGGAAGCTATAGATATTTAATTAAGAAATAAAAACCATAATGAAAGATCTTGGTCTCCATGAAGTTCATCTAGGTTTCCTAAAAAGGGCATGAAAAGGTCAAAGTTCCCCTTGCAGTCAGTATGAACTTCTCCAAAACAAAACCTAGTTAAGGAAACAAAGCTTCTAAAACTTAGGTGTAAAGAAAACGACAAGGTTCCCTTCGCACATATGTGCTACTCATTTCTGACTCTAGGGGGCGGTGCTCATCTCCATTTCACAGTCGAAGAGCCAGCACTGTCCAAAGACATCTCCGTGGTCATGTCCACCCCGAACCACCCCAACGAGGCCGTCGAAGTGATGTCCCGGTGTGTGGAAGCCGTACGGGTCTGGATGGATGACAACCGACTCAGGCTCAACCCTTCCAAGACGGAGTGGCTGTGGGTTCCGGCCCCCCGGTTCAACCAGATAATTCTATCTCTGGCCATTGGGGGCATTCAACTCGCCCCCGTGGAGCGGGCGCGCAATTTGGGCGTCCTCCTGGATGCCAGGCTGTCCATGGATGAACATGTGACAGCCGTGGCCAGGGGGGCGTTCCACCAGGTTCGCCTGGTGTGCCAATTGCGCCCCCTATTGGACCGGGATGTCTTACGCACAGTCACCCATGCGCTGGTGACGTCTCGCCTGGACTACTGCAACGCTCTCTACATGGGGCTTCCCTTGAAATGCACTCGGAGACTGCAGTTGGTCCAGAATGCGGCCGCGCGGGTGATTATGGGGAGTACTAAGTACTCCCATGTGACACCTCTCCTGCGCGAGCTGCACTGGCTTCCTGTGGTCTATCGAGTGCGTTTCAAGGTTTTGATTACGATCTTTAAAGCGCTCCATGGCTCAGGACCTAGTTACCTGCAGGATCGTATTCTGCCCCATACATCCCTACGACCTATCCGCTCGCACAGAAAGGGACTTCTCCAGGTGCCGTCCACCAGACAGTGCCATGGGGCGGCGCCTAGGAGCAGAGCCTTCTCTGTGGCGGGCCCAGCCCTGTGGAATGACCTCCCCCCGGATATTAGGACCACTACTGACCTCCGCTCCTTCCGTGTCAAGCTCAAGACCCACCTTTTCCAAATAGCTGGCCTGGCTCGACCATAACTTCGTAACGCTCCTGATGGGTTTTTTAATTTAGTAATTTTATTTAACGGGGATTTTAAATTGTATTTTTAACTGTCTTTCACTTATAAGTCAATCCTCCTCCATGCACATATGTATATGTCTCTGTTCTGTTGTATATATGTTTGTCTTATGTGTATTTTTATCCATTTGATTGTACGCCGCCCCGAGTCCTTTGGGAGAGGGTTGCGGCTAATCAAATAAAATTATTATTATTATTATTATTATTATTATTATTATTATTATTATTATTATTATTATTATTATTATTATTATTATTATTATTATTATTATTATTATGTGGCCAGCATGACTAAATGCCAAAGGCTTATGGAACGCTGTTACCTTCCCACCAAAGGTGGTTCCTGTTTTTTCTATTTGCATTTTTACCTGCTTTCGAATTGCTAGGTTGGCAGAAGCTGGGACAAATAAAAGGAGTTCATTCTGTTACATGGCGCAGGAATTTGAACCGACGAACTGCCAGCCTTTCTGATTGACAAGCTTAGCGTCTTACTGCTGAGTCACCCCGTCCCTAAATGGGGCATATGAAAAGAGAAAAAAGTTACAACTCCTTTCTTGAACTCAGATATGCTGTACGTTTCCTGTTCTATCTCCAACGTGTATCTTTCAAACATTCTTAGTGCTTATTTATCATCTGATACCTTCATTTTGAATCATTTTTTGGAAATGCTTAAAGTTTGCAAGTCTTTGCTTTAATTACTGTAATGCAGGGCTGTCAAACTCCCAGCCAAGGTAGGGGGAGGGGCGACTTGCAGGTTGCCACTACTGGTTCACCTGAATTGATCCGAACTGGCTGAATTGTGATTGTTCTGGAGAGACTATAATCCCTCCTATTAAGCCATGTCTGAATTTGGAACAGAAATCAGAGCATATTGAAGCTTCCCTGCAATTTAATGTATTTGGGGTTTTCGATAAAATAAAAAAGTAACTTTGCAGCAAACATCTGAAATGTTAGCCTTTTGATGTCCTCTCTAATAAATGCATTTATTGTCTATTGTTTTGCATCATTTGCTGATTTTATTTTCAGGCCTTTTTTACTTAAGTTACAATAAATTAGTCCTTTCTCCCATTAAATGAGGGGGGGGGGGGCATAACTCAATCCGTTTTTAATTGAAATATGCATTTAATGTATTTGGGGTTTTCCGTAAAATAAAAAAGTAACTTTGCAGCACACATCTGAAGTGTTAGCCTTTTGATGTCCTCTCTAATAAATACATTTATTCTCTATTACTGTGCATCATTTTGGGACATGTTGGATTTTTCCAAGATTTCCTTCTGCTTAATGTACAATCAACTGGTCCTTTCTCCCATTAAAGCGGAGGAAAAAAATTGTGTCCCAATCCTTTTTTGAATTGAAAAATGCACATACAAGTTACATTCATGCTAATGTATTAATCAATGGCATGTGCAGCTGGATTTACCTTCAGCAGCTATGCCATGAACTGGGTGAGACAGGCTCCTGGGAAAGGACTGGAATGGGTGGCATACATAAACTCTGCTTCCAGTACTATTTACTATTCAGACAAAGTGAAGGGCCGCTTCACCATCTCCAGGGACAATGCCAAAAGCCAGCTGTATCTGCAAATGAACAGCCTCAAAACCGAAGACACAGGAGTCTATTACTGTACAAGAGACACAGTGAGAGGAAGTGAATCTGAAGCCAAACAAAAACCTTCCTTTCTTCACTCTTCAACTTTATGGAGCCCCACATCTTGGAATTGTCAATGAGGGTCGATCACTGTCTACTGCAAGCTTCTACAAGGACTATTTTGTTCTTGATATCACAGAGTTTGCTGTAAGGAAAATGAACAATGCCAAGTTCATCAGTCTCTTTAAAAGCCAGTGTAACCCGAGGCTTCATTAACAGAGCGATAGAATCAAGATTCCATGAAGCATCACTTCATAAAGCCTTTGTAAGATCAAACCTGCAATGATGCA
Organism: Natrix natrix natrix; assembly: GCA_029891615.1. Lineage (NCBI taxonomy): Eukaryota > Metazoa > Chordata > Lepidosauria > Squamata > Natricidae > Natrix > Natrix natrix. The sequence goes on from JAKRSK010007803.1 coordinate 243,992, forward strand.
TCCACTTTATTGACGGCATTATAAAAAAAGATATTGAGACTTTGGAAAGAGGGCAGAGAAGAGTAATAAGATAATGGGCATCTGGAGGCTGAAACATACAAAGAAAAGTTGCAGGATTTGTGTATGGCTTGTCTAATGAAAAGAAGGACTAGGGGTGACATTTTCTGTAAAAAACAAAATAAAGGTTAAGGGAGAAATCTTATAGTAAACCTCAGCTGTGGTAGCCTTTAATATCTTCTCTAATAAATAATAGGGACATGGTGGCTCATTGGCTAAAACACTGAGCTTGTTGATCAGAAAGTTCAGCAGTTCGCTGTTTGGAATCCCTAGTGCCGTATAATGGGGAGAGCTCACATTACTTGTCCCAGCTTCTGCCAACGTATCAGTTCAAAATCATGTAAAAATGCAAGGAGAAAAATAAGAACCACCTTTGGTGGGAAGGTAACAGTGTTCAGTGCACCTTCAGTGTTTAGTCATACCGGTCACATGACCCCAGAGACATCTTCAGATAGTGCTGGCTCTTCGGCTTTGAAACGGAGATGAGCACCCCCACCTCAGAGTCGGTAACGACTAGCAGATATGTACACTGCATGTAGGGATGGAAGTAGTCCCTATTTGTTTCTACTTGCATTTTTTTGGTGCTTTCAATCTGCTAGATTGGCAAAAGCTGTGGCAAGTAACTGGAGCTCACCCCATTATACAGTGTTAGGGATTTGAACCACCAAACGCTGACCTTTCTGATGGACAAGCTCATTATCTTAGCCACTGAGCTATCACATCCCTTAAAGTTAAACATATATTTATTTCATTGGCACTTACAACAAAATCAGTGTTGAAACATTAAAAGCATGTTGTGCCACAAAATCTAATCAACATGACAAACATTTGAACAATACACCAGGCTTGAAAAAAAACACAAAGATGCTCTTTAAGCCATACAGTTGATGTAATTATATGATACAAGATGCATTGAAGGCTTAACATACACAGATTAGCATAAGGGCCCTGTGCTTGTGGGGCCACAGGCAACTGGCCATAAGCCCCATGACTTAAGGCAGCCCTGAGTATCCTGGCATAAGATAGGAAATGAAACATGAGGATGATCTTTCTAAATATCTAAACTGCCACATAGATATTGAGGAAACATCTGGACCTAAAGATTCTTCTCAGAGAATTACGAAGATGTCTCCTCTTCTCACTTTGGACACCAGTGGGCAATGATGGCAAACCAATCTGCATGGCCTGTGTACCTAGTGGGGGTGGGGTAGAGAATAAACAAGCATTGGGAGATATTGTTTCATTTTGGAAATATTTTTTTTGTCATAGTTCACTGAATGTTCTTGTTGCAGATCTTCTGATTTATGTGGGATTAATTGTTTATTTGGTGCCATGAAGTCTAACACTTCTGAGTGTGATGTAAACAAGGGCACTAAGGAATTTCTCGAAACAACATTTTTATTTATGGCCCCCATAAAAAGGGGCTCATAGATAAACATTCCATCCCTTACTGTCACGGTGATATCTCTGACTGTCTAATCAATGATATATGTACATGTGAAGTTTTCCATACATGAAATTGTATCTTTTCATTACGTAGTTTTCTTGTTTATGAATGTGTATCCACCCACCCTATTGAAACCAATAAAAGAGAGCCACGGAGTCAGATCTGGGCTCCTCATCCCGAGAAAGCAGCCTCTGTGTCTTTCATGATTCGGCCCCCCATGAGAAGCCCACAGGACATTCGCATGTTCTCTCAAGAAAATTTCACATCTCAGGGGTCCTTTGCTCTTGACCACAAAGCTGAGGGTTTTAATAAAATTATTGGTGATTTTCACGAGGGAAAATGTCTGGAATGTTTAAGGGTATTTCAAATTTCAAAGCAGAGACATCACCCTGCCAACCAAAGTGTGTATAGTCAAGGCTATGGCTTTCCCAGTTGCAATGGATGGCTGTGAAAGTTGGACCCTAAGGAAAGCTGAGCGCTTTGAACTCTGGTGCTGGAGAAAACTCCTGAGAGTCCCTTGGACTGCAAGGCGATCCAACCGGTCAGTCCTAGAGGAGATGAACCCTGACTGCTCTTTAGAAGGCCAGATCCTGAAGATGAAACTCAAGTACTTTGGCCACCTAATGAGAAGGAAGGACTCCCTGGAGAAGAGCCTCATGCTGGGAAAGACGGAGGGCAAAAGAAGAAGGGGAAGACAGACAATGAGGTGGCTGGATGGAGTCAAGATCATCCTTGACGCACACAAAAAAATACATAGAAATATATACACCAACCCAGATGATTGTAAAGTGACACTTTGTCTCAATGTATTACAAAAGAGCTTCACTTCTCGAGCCTAGGTGGGTTTCACATAATTTATCACCACTTTGCCATGGATCAAAAAGGTATGTGCATGAGTTTTGCCCATGCGCATGGCCTTCTCTCCATGTGCTTTGCTCCTGCTGCAGATTGCCACTATGAGTTCGCCCAAACTGATTCGAAACGGCTGAATACCATCACTGTTCTCGAGAGAACATAATCCTTATTCATCAGCCATGTCTGCGTTTAGAACAGAAATCAGAGCATATGGAAGCTTCCCTGCAATTTAATGTATTTGGGGTTTTCCATGAAATAAAAAATATTTTTTTCAGCAAACATAAGAAATGCTAACCTTCTGATGTCCTCTCTAATAAATACATTTATTCTCTATTACCGTGCATCATTTTGAGACGTGCTGGATTTTTCAAAGCCTTCGTTTTACTTAATGTACAATCAACTGGCCCTTTCTCCCTTTAACTCACACGGGAAAAATTGTGTCCCAATATTTTTCTTAATTGAAAAATGCACGTGCAAGTTATGTTCACTGAAAGGTATTAACCCATAACCACTGAGCCTCAGTCATAGTGACCGCAACGGTTTTTCAAAATGTACAGAACACCCCTATTTTTAGAAATGGACCATTCCGGTTGTGAACAGCTTTTGTTTTCCCACCAAAGGAGTGTATGCAGCATCACACTTGGGTCAGTTATTTTCTGTTTTTTGCAGTGGTGTTTGAATTTGAGTTGCTGTCATTTTGATCACAGATCTTTATACATACATACATACATACATACATACATACATACATACATACATACATACATACATACATATCTACATCTACATCTACATCTACATCTACATCTACATCTGTCTGTCTGCCTGTCTGCCTGTCTGCCTGTCTGTCTATATTATGTTGGGGGCATGTTTTCCGCCAAAAAGAGTGCAGTTTGTTGATCCAAAATTCGAAGAAACTGTTCTAACATGGTATGAAGAAGCAGAAAGTGATCTAAGTGAAATGGGATTGAAACAAAAAAAAATTTAATGGACAATGAGGAAATCCCCACCGCAGATTCTGACATGAGCAGTGATGAAGATGATGATTTTGTATTTTTTGCAGTGGCGTTTGAATTTGAATGGGGGTCATTTTGATCACATACCTTTAGATGGATAGATAGATAGATAGATGATAGATAGATAGATAGATAGATAGATAGATAGATAGATAGATAGATAGATAGATAGATAGATAGATAGATAGATGTAGATAGATGATAGATGATAGATGATAGATGATAGATATAGATATAGATATAGATATAGATATAGATATAGATATAGATACAGATACAGATACAGATACAGATACAGATACAGATACAGATATGGATATATTTCTCATGTTGGGGGCAGATTTTCTGCCAAAAAGAGTGCAGTTTACTAATCTAAAATTCGAAGAAACTGTTCTAAAAAGGTATGAAGAAGCAGAGAGTGATCTGAGTGAAGTGGGATCAGATTGCGACAAAAGTTTTGTAATGGACAATGAGGAATCCCCCACCGCAGACATGAGCAATGATGAAGCTGGTGATGAAATGGATGACCAGATAAAATCTATGTTGTGCAGTCATTTGTATGGCAAGAATAAATTCAAATGGTCTTTTGCACCTTTTGGAAGCAATAGATCCAGAACCAATGGTCAAAATATAGTTGTGCAATGAATGGACTATGCTGCTAGAAGGGTCATTGTGTCTGTAATAGCGTAGATGAAATAGTGTGTCTGTGGTTAAGGGTTAATCAATGCCCTATGTGGCTCTTTTATCCCAAAATATATGCAAATCGAGACCGAATTTCCCCTTTAAAGGAGCCCAATGGTTTGTCTTTTGAGACAACTCCCACTAACATAAACCTTGCGCTACTTCCAGAATCCTCTCCTATCAAATTAAACTATTCATTACAAGGAGCAAAAATGTGGCTAAATCTTCTGTCTATACTTGTAGTCCTCAAAGGTAATTATTACCACTATATAATTTATTTCTATGTTCTGCTCTTGCATGCAAGAGTTCTGTTTAAAAACTCCTTTCTTTTTAGGAGTCCAATCTCAAGTCCAGTTGGTGGAGTCTGGAGGGGATGTGAGAAGACCTGGGGAGTCACTCCGTCTCTCCTGCCAAGCCTCTGGATTCACCTTCAGCAGCTATGACATGTATTGGGTGAGACAGGCTCCAGGGAAATGATTGGAATGGGTTGCACTCATCTCTCCTGATTCAAATGGAAAGTTATACTCAGACAAAGTGAAGGGCCGCTTCACCGTCTCCAGGGACAATGCCAAAAGCCAGCTGTATCTGCAAATGAACAGCCTCAAAACCGAAGACACAGGAGTCTATTACTGTGCAAGACACACAGTGAGAGGAAGTAAATCTGAAGCCAAGCAAAAACCTTCCTTTCTTCACTCTTCAACTTTATGGAGCCCACGTCCTGGATTAGTCAATGAGGATTGATCACTGTCTACTGAGAGCTTCAGGAAGGACTGTTTCCTTTTGGATATCACAGAAAATTGAAAAATCCCAAGTTAATCAGTCTGTTTAAAAGCCAGTGTAACCCAAACTCCATTAACAGAGTGATAGAATCAAGATTACATGAAGTATCACTTCATAAAGTCTTTGTAAGATCAAACCTGCAATGATGCATCCACTTTTGGTGACCACATTATAAAAAAAAAGACATTGAGATTTTAGAAAGAAGGCAGAGAAGAGCAAAAAGAGGATTGGAATCTGGAGGCTAAAAGGTTGAAAAAAATGGTTGCAGGGCTTGGATAAGGCTAATGTGATAAAAAGAAGGACTAGGGGTGACATTTTTCGCATAAAACAAAATGAAGATTAAAGGAGCAACCATGTGTTCTTACTAGGAGTCCTAAGAGCTAATTAACTAATCTCAAGTCCAGTTGGTGGAGTCTGGAGGGGATGTGAGAAGACCTGGAGAGTCCCTCCGTCTCTCCTGCCAAGCCTCTGGATTCACCTTCAGCAGCTATGACATGGCCTGGGTGAGACAGGCTCCAGGGAAAAGACTGGAATGGGTTTCATGGATAAACCCAGGTTCTAGTACTTACTATTCTGAACAGCCTCAAAACCGAAGACACGGGAGTCTATTACTGTGCAAGAGACACAGTGAGAGGAATTGAATCAGAAGCCAAACAAAAACCTTCCTTTCTTCACTCTTCAACTTTATGGAGCCCCACGTCCTAGATTAGTCAATGAGGGTTGATCACTGTCTACTGAGAGCTTCAGGAAGGACTGTTTCTTCTTGATATCACAGAATTTGCTGTATAAGAAAACTGAAAAATGCCAAGGTAATCAGTCTGTTTAAAAGCCAGTGCAACCATAGGCTGCATTAACAGATTGATAGAATTAAGATTACATGAAGCATCACTTCATAAAGCCTTTGTAAGACCACACCTGCAATGATGCATCCACTTTTGGTGACCGCATTATAAAAAAAAAAAGATATTGAGACTTTGGAAGGAGGGAAGAGAAGAGTAATAAGATGAATGGCATCTGGAGGCTGAAACATACAAAGAAAAGTTGCAGGATTTGTGTATGGCTAGTCTAATGAAAAGAAGGACTAGGGGTGACATTTTCTGTAAAAAACAAAATAAAGGTTAAGGGAGAAATTTTATAGTAAAGATCAGCTGCTCTAGACTTTTAGTGTCTTCTCTAATAAATGATAGGGACACGGTGGCTCAGTGGCTAAGACACTGAGCTTGTTGATCAGAAAGGTCAGCAGTTTGGCAGTTGGAATCCCTAGCACCGTGTAATGGAGTGAGCTCCCATTATTTGTCCCAGCTTCGGCCAACGTAGCAGTTGGAAATCACGTAAAAATGCATGTCAAAAAATAAGGACCACCTTTGGTGGGAAGGTAACAGTGTTCAGTGCACCTTCGGCGTTTAGTCATCCCAGCCACATGACTACGGAGGCGTCTTCGGACAGCGCTGGCTCTTCGGCTTTGAAATGAAGATGAGAACCCCCTCCGCAGAGTCGGTAATGACTAGCAGAAATGTACATTGCATGTAGGGAAGGAAGTAGTCCCCATTTGTTTCTACTTGCGTTTTTTTGTGCTTTCAAACTGCTAGATTGGCAGAAGCTGGGACAAGCAACTGGAGCTCACCCCATTATACGGTGTTAGGAATTTGAACCACCAAACTGCTGACCTTTCTGATTGACAAGCTCAGCGTCTTAGCCACTGAGCCACCTCGTCCCTTAGAATCGAACATATATTTATTTCATTGGAGCTTACAACAGAATTGGTGTTGAAACATTAATAACATGCTATGCCACAACAACTAATCAACATGATAAACATTTGAACAATACACGAGGCTTGGAAAAAACACAAAGATGCTCAGTAAGCCATACAGTTGATGTACTTATATGATACAAGATGCGTTGAAGGCTTAAAATACACAGATAAGTATAAGGGCCCTATGCTTATGGGGCCGCAGGCAACTGGCGATAAGCCCCATGACTTAAGGCAGCCCTGAGTATCCTGGCATAAGATAGGAAATGAAACATGAGGATGATCTTTCTGAATATCCAAACTGCCACGCAGATATTGAGGAAACATCTGGACCTAAAGAGTCTCCTCAGAGAATTAGGAAAATGTCTCCTCTCCTCACTTTGGACACCAGGGGGCAATGTTGACACACCAAACTCCATGGCCAATGCACCCAGTGGGGGTGGGGAAGAGAATAAAACAAGCATTGTTAGATATTTTTTATTTTGGAAACATTTTTTTGTCATAGTTCACTGAATGTTCTCTCAAGAAAATGTCACATCTTATGAGTCTTTGATCTCGACCACAAAACTGAGGATTTGAATAAAAACTGCCTGGAATGTGTAAGGGTATTTCAAACTAGAGACATCACCCTCCAATAAAAATGCTTATTTTCAAGGCTATGGTTTTCCCAGTTGCAATGGATGGCTTTGAAAGTTGGAAGATAAGAAAGGCTGAAGGCTAAAGAATGGAGGCCTTTGAACTCTGGTGCTGGAGAAGACTCCTGCGAGTCCCTTGGACTACAAAGGCGATCCAACCGGTCAGTCCTAGAGGAGATGAACCCTGACTGCTCTTTGGAAGGCCAGATCCTGAAGAAGTAACTCAAGACTTTGGCCACTTAATGAGAAGTAGAAACTCACTGGAGAAGAGCCTCATGCTGGGAAAGATGGAGGGGAAAAGAAGAAGGGGACGACAGAGAATGAGGTGGCTGGATGGAGTCAAGATCAACCTTGACACACAAAAAATACATAGAAATATATACACCAATCCAGATGATTGTAAAGTGACACTTTGTCTCAATGTATTACAAAAGAACTTCACTTCTCCAGCCTAGGTGGGTTCCACATAATTTATCACGGCTTTGCCGCAGATCAAAAAGGTGAGTGCATGACTTTTGCCCATGCGCATGGCCTTCTCTCCATGTGCTTTGCTCCTTCTGCAGGTTGCCACTACCAGTTCACCCAAACCGATTCTAACCGGCTGAATACCATCACTGTTCTCGAGAGACCATAATCCTTACTAATAAGCCATGTCTGCGTTTAGAACAGAAATCAGAGCATATGGAAGCTTCCCTTCAATTGAATGTATTTGGGGTTTTCCATGAAATAAAAAGTATTTTTGAAGCAAACGTCAGAAATGCTAACCTTTTGATGTCCTCTCTAATAAATATGTTTATTCCCTATTACTTTGCATCACTTTGAGACGTGATGGATTTTTCCAAGCCTTCGTTTTACTTAATGTACAATCAACTGGCCCATTCTCTCATTAACTCACAGGGGAAAAATTGGGTCCCAATCCTTTTCTTTATTGTAAAATGCATGTGCAAGTTATATTCACTGAAATGTATTAATCAATATATGGATGATTGGATTGATGGATGGATGGAGGGAGGGAGGGAAGGAGGGTGATAGGTAGGTAGGTAGGTAGGTAGACAGACAGACAGACAGACAGACAGACAGACAGACAGACAGACAGACAGACATAGACATAGACATAGACATAGACATAGACATAGACATAGACAGACATAGACATAGACAGACATAGACATAGATATAGATATAGATATAGACATAGATATTTCTAATGTTGGGGGCATGTTTTCCACCAAAAAGACTGCAGTTTACTAATCCAAAATTCGAAGAAACTGTTCTAACGTGGTATGAAGAAGCAGAGAGTGATCTGAGTGAAGTGGGATCAGATCGCAAGAAAATTTTTGTAATGGACAATGAGGAAACCCCCATCGCAGATTCTGACATGAGCAATGATGAAGCTACTGATGAAATGGATGACCAAGTAAAATCTATGTTGTGCAATCATTTGTATGGCAAGAATACATTCTAATGGTCTTCTGTAACTTTTGGAAGCAATAGTTCCAGAACCAATAGTCAAAACATAGTTGTGCAAATACTGGACTATGCACTAGAGTAGTCATTCTGTCTGTAATAGCGTAGCCGAAATAGTATATCTGTGGTTAACGGTTAATCCATGCCCTGTGTGGCTGTTTTATCCCAACAGATATGCAAATCGAGACCCAATTTCCCCTTTAAAGGAGCCCAATGGTTTGTCTTTTGAGACAACTCCCACCAACATAAACCTTGAACTATTTCCAGAATCCTCTCCTATCACATTAATCTATTCATTACAAGGAGCGAAAATGTGGCTAAATGTTCTGTCTATACTTGTAATCCTCAAAGGTAATTACTACCACTACACAGTTGATTTCTATGTTCTGCTCTTGCATGCAAGAGATCTACTAAAAAAGCTCCTTTCTTTTTAGGAGTCCAATCTCAAGTCCAGTTGGTGGAGTCTGGAGGGGATGTGAGAAGACCTGGGGAGTCCCTCCATCTCTCCTGCCAAGCCTCTGGATTCACCTTCAGCAGCTATGAAATGAACTGGGTGAGGCAGGCTCCAGGGAAAGGACTTGAATGGGTGTCATTGATAAGCACTGGTTCCAGTACTATTTACTATTCAGACAAAGTGAAGGGCCGCTTCACCATCTCCAGGGACAATGCCAAAAGCCAGCTGTATCTGCAAATGAACAGCCTCAAAACCGAAGACACAGGAGTCTATTACTGTGCAAGATACACATTGAGAGGAAGTGAATCTGAAGCCAAACAAAAACCTTCCTTTCTTCACTCTTCAACTTTATGGAGCCCCATACTCAATGTGGGTTGATCACTGTCTACTACAAGCATCAGGAAGGACTATTTTGTTCTTGATATCACAGGGTTTGCTGTAAGAAAAATGAAAAATGCCAAGTTTATCAGTCTGTTTAAAAGCCAGGGCAACCGTAGGCTGCATTAACAGAGTCATAGAATCAAGATTACATGAAGTATCACTTCATAAAGCCTTTGTAAGGTCAAACCTGCAATGATGCATCAACTTTTGGTGATCACATTATAAAAAAAAGATATTGAGACTTTGGAAAGAGGGCAGAGAAGAGTAATAAGATGATGGGCATCTGGAGGCTGAAACATACAAAGAAAAGTTGCAGGATTTGTGTTTGGCTAACATGATAAAAAGATGGACTAGGGGTGATATTTTTCGCAGAAAACAAAATAAAGATTAAAGGAGCAATCATGTGTTCTTACTAGGAGTCCTAAGATCTATTTACTTTAACTATATATGTTTTCCCGAGTATTACACACAACTTTTCTCCCCCCAAAAAGAGGGGGAAAATCTGTATGTGTCTTATCAATTGAATGCAGCATTACTGGCCTTCCAAAACCCTGCCCTCTTCACAAAAATGGACCTGCAGAGCATTTGGTAGGACTGCAAAGTGCTCCTGGGGGCTGGGAAGGGCAAAAATGAGCAATAAATTTGTGTTTTTCATCAGGGAAACTGCCTGGAATGTGTAAAGGTTTTTCAAATTTCAAAGCAGAGACATCACCCTGCCAACAAAAGTGTGCATAGTCAAGGCTGTGGTTTTCCCAGTTGTAATGTATGGCTGTGAAAGTTGGACCATAAGGAAGGCTGAGTGCTAAAGAATGGAGGCCTTTGAACTCTGGTGCTGGAGAAGACTCCTGTGAGTCCCTTGGACTGTAAGGGGATCAAACCGTCAGTCCAAGAGGAGATCAACCCTGACTGCTTTTTGGAAGGCCAGATCCTGAAGATGAAACTCAAATGGTTTGGCCACCTAATGAGAAGGAAGGACTCACTGGAGAAGAGCCCAATGCTGGGAATGATGGAGGACTAAAAGGAGAAGGGGAGAATAGAGAAGGAGGTGGCTGGATGGAGTCACTTAAACAGTAGGATTGAGCTGGACTCCAGAGGATGATAGAGGACAGGAAGTCCTGGATGAATGTTGCTTATGGGGTCACAATGGGTCAGACACAACTTCACAACTAACAACAACAAATTTCAAATGGTTGATTAAAATGCAAACATTTTCTTTTGCACTTTTCCATGGAATTATTACTATGAGTATTATTATTGTTTTGATTTTTATAGTTGCCCATATTTGCGAATTATTCCTGAAAAGAGAGCGGACTGCCATTTGTCGGAAATGGTGTTGGGTCTCCTGCTTAGGCGGGGTGTGTGGGGTGGACTAGATGACCTACAAAGTCCCTTCCATGTCTGTTTATCTGTTAAATGTTGTCCAATAAAACAACTGATCAAAACACCACACAGAATAGCAAAATGTGGAATTGTCTGCTGCCCAGAGTCATTGGTTGTGATTCGAACCGACAAACTGCCATCCTTTCTGATTGACAAGCTTGGCGTCTTACAGCAGAGCCACCGCGTCCCTAAAAGGGGCATAGGAAAAGAGAAAGGAGTTACAACACCTTTCTTCCACTCAGATGTGCTGTACGTTTCCTGTTCTATCTCCAACGTGTATCTAGCTGTGGGGTAGAGAATAAAACAAGAATGTTGAGATATTGTTTCATTTTGAAAATATGACATTTTTTTTAAATTTTTTGTCATAGTTCACTGAATGTTCTCTCAAGAAAATTTCACATCTCAGGCGTCCTTTGATCTTGACCACAAAGCTGAGGGTTCTCATAAAATTATTGGTGATTTTCATGAGGGAAAATGTCTGGAATGTTTAAAGGTATTTCAAATTTCCATGCAGAGACATCACCCTGCCAACAAAAGTGCCTATAGTCAAGGCTATGTTTTTCCCAGTTGCAGTGGATGGCTGTGAAAGTTGGACCATAATAAAGTCTGAATTGAGGCCTTTGAACGGTGGAGCTGGAGAAGACTCCTGGAAGTCTCCATTGCAAGGCCATCAAACTGGTCAGTCCTAGAGAAGATCAACCCTGACTGCTCTTTAGAAGGCCAGATCCTGTATAGTCAAGGCTATAGTTTTCCCAGTTCCAATTGATGGCTGTGAAAGTTGGACCATAAGGAAAGCTGGGTGCTTTGAACTCTGGTGATGGAGAAGACTCCTGCGAGTCCCTTGGACTGCAAGGCCATCAAACCTATTGGAGATCAACCCCGACACACACAAAAATGCATAGAAATATATACACCAATCCAGATGATTGTAAAGTGATACTTTGTCTCAATGTATTACAAAAGAACTTCACTTCTCAAGCAGAGGTGGGTTTCATATAATTTTACCACCAGTTTGCTGTGCATCAAAAAGGTGTGTGCACAACTTTTGCACATGCGTGTGGCCTTCCATGCATTCTCTTTGCTCCTGCTGCAGGTTGCCACTACCAGTTCACCCAAACTGATTCGAACCGTCTGAACACCATCACTGTTGTCGAGAGACTATAATCCTTACTAATAAGCCATGTCTGTGTTTAGAACAGAGATCAGAGCTTATGGAAGCTTCACTTCAATTGAATGTATTTGGGGTTTTCCATGAAATGAAAAAGTAATTTTGCAGCAAACATCTGAAGTGTTAGCCATTTGATGTCCTTTCTAATAAATTAGTTTATTCTCTATTACGGTGCATCATTTGAGATGTGTTGGATTTTTCCAATCCTTTGTTTTATTTAATTTACAATCAACTGATCAATTATAATGAATATTGTTGTCCAATTAATGGCCTATGCAGCTAGAGTGGTCATTCTGTCACTAATAGAGTATCTGAAATATTATGTCTGTGGTTAAGGCTTAATCAATGCCATGTGTGGCTCTTTTATCCGAAAAGATATGCAAATGAACACACAATTTCCCCTTTAAAGGAGCCCAATTTTCTTTTAGGACAACACCCACCAAAATAAACCTTGCCCCTTTTCCAGAATCCTGTCCTATCAATTTCATCTATTAGCAAAATGTGGTTAAACCTTCTGTCCATACTTGTCATCCTCAAAGGTAATTATTCCCCCTGTTTAAATTGTATTGCTATATTCTGTTCTTGCATGCAGATCTATTAAAAAAGCTCCTTTCTTTTTAGGAGTCCAATCTCAAGTCCAGTTGGTGGAGTCCGGAGGGGATGTGAGAAGACCTGGGGAGTCCCTTCGTCTCTCCTGCCAAGCCTCTGGATTCACTATCAGCAGCTCTTGGATGCACTGGGTGAGACAGGCTCCAGGGAAAGGACTTGAATGGGTGGCACACATAAACCCTGGATCTAGCACTTACTACTCTGACAAAGTGAAGGGCCGCTTCACCATCTCCAGGGACGATGCCAAAAGCCAGCTGTATCTGCAAATGAACAGCCTCAAAACCGAAGACACAGGAGTCTATTCCTGTACAAGAGGCACAGAGAGAGGAAGTGAATCTGAAGCCAAGCAAAAACCTTCCCTTCTTCACTCTTGAAACTTTATGGAGTCCCACGTCCTGGATTAGTCAATCAGGATTGATCACTTGTTAGATATTGTTTCATTCTGGAATATTTTTTTTGTCAAAGTTCATTGAATGTTCTCTCAAAAAAATTGTGCATCTCATGTTTCTTTGATCTCAACAAAAACGGTGGGAATTTTAATAAAAATGTTGCTGTTTTTCATGAGGGAAACTGCCTGGAATGTGTAAGGGTATTTCAAATTTCAAACTAGAGACATTATCCTGCCAATAAAAATGTTTATTTTCAAGGCGATGGTTTTCCCAGTTGCAATGGATGACTGTGAAAATTGGACCATAAGAAAGGCTGAGCGCTAAAGAATTTGAACTATGGCCTTTGAACTCTGATGCTGGAGAAGACTCCTGTGAGTCCCTTGGACTGCAAGGGGATCAAAACTCTCAGTCCTCGAGGAGATCAACCCTGACTGCTCTTTAGAAGGCCAGATCCTGAAGAGGTAACTCAAATACTTTGGCCACCTAATGAGAAGGAAGGACTCACTGGAGAAGAGCCTAATGCTGGGAAAGATGGAGGGCAAAAGAAGAAGGGGACGACAGAGAATAAGGTGGCTGGATGGAGTCAACGAAGCAGTCGGCATGAGCTTGAATGGACGCCAGAGGATGGTAGAGGGCGGTTAAGCCTGGAGGAATGTTGTTCATAGGGTCGCAATGGGTTGGACAGGAATTCACAACTAACAACAACATCCTTGAGCAGCCACTGGAAAATCTATTTCATATTAAATGGGATCTTGTAAAGACATTCACTGAGCTAATCTTGGAAATAAGCTGGTGAATTCTTTATTTAGATTTAGGAAGTTTATTCACCTCTCTTGTTTGACACTGGGGAAGAGGGCAATGGGCCACATGAAATCCCATTGCCTATGCACCTGGAGGAAGGGGTAGGTAGGGAATACATCAGGTATCAACGGCTCTTTCTCCTATTAACTTAATACAATAGAGGAGATGGAAGGGACCTTGGAGGTCTTCTAATCCAACCCCCTGCCTAGGCAGGAAACCCTATACCGTTTCAGACAAACGGCTATCCAACATCATCTTAAAGACTTCCAGTGTTGGGGCATTCACAACTTCTGGAGGCAACTTCTGTTCCACTGATTAATTGTTCTGACTGTCAGGAAGTTTCTCCTCAGTTCTAAGTTGCTTCTCTCCTTGATTAGTTTCCACCCATTGCTTCTTGTTCCTTGGAGGTGTCTTGGAGAATAGTTTGATTCCCTCTTCTTTGTGGCAACCCCTGAGATTTTGCAACAATGCTATCATGTCTCCCCTAGTCCTTTTTTCTCTTAAGCTAAACATACCCAGTTCCTGCAACCGTTCTTCATATGTTTTAGTCTCCAGTCCCCTAATCATATTTGTTGCTCCTCTCTGCACTATTTCTAGAGTCTCCACATATTTTTTACATTGTGGTGACCACAACTGAATGCAGTATTCCAAGTGTGGCCTTACCAAGGCATTATAAAGTGGTATTAACACTTCACGTGATCTTGATTCTATCCCTCTGTTGATGCAGCCTAGAACTGTGTTGGCTTTTTTGGCAGCTGCTGCACACTGCTGGCTCATATTTAAATGGTTGTCCACTAGGACTCCAAGATCCCTTTCACAGTTACTACTATTGAGCAAGGTATCATCTATACTGTACCTGTGCATTCCATTTTTGTTGCCTAAATGTAGAACCTTACTCTTTTCACCATTGAATTTCATTTTATTAGATAGTGCCCAATGTTCAAGTTTGTCAAGATCCTTCTGTATCTTAAGCCTATCTTCTGGAGTGTTGGCTATTCCTGCCAGCTTGGTGTCATCTGCAAATTTGATGAGTTCCCGATTTATTCCCTAATCCAAATCATTGATGAAGATGTTGAAGAGTACTGGGCCTAAAACAGAGCCTTGGGGTACTCCACTGCATACTTCCCTCAATGTAGATGCAGTTCCATTGAGGACTACATGTTGAGTGTGGTTGGTTGGTCAGTTATGAATCCATCTGGTGGTTATGCTGTCTAACCCACATTCTTCTACTTTATCTAGTAGTAGGTTATGGTCTACCTTATCAAAAGCCTTACTGAAGTCCAAGTAAACTATATCAACGGCATTCCTCTGGTCCACTAATTTTGTCACATTATCAAAGAATGCAATAAGATTAGTCTGGCATGATCTGTTTTTGACAAATCCATGTTGGCTTTTGGCTATTACTTTGTTTGCTTCAAGGTGTTCACAAATTTGTTGCTTGATTATTTTTTCCAGAACCTTTCCTGGTATTGAGGTCAATACCACTTACAGGGAAAAGAAATGGAGAGGAATTTTAATTACAAAATGGACATGCAAGTTATGTTCTCTGAAATGTACCAGTCAATGCCCTAAGGCAGGGGTCTCAAACTTGATATATACACATATATACACCAATCCAGACATTGTAAAGTGATACATTGTCCCAATATATTACAAAAGAACTCAACTTCTCAAGCAGAATTGGCTTTCACATAATTTTACAACTGGTTGTCACACACCGAAAATGCGCGTGCATTGTTTTTGAACATGGCCGAGGCCTTCCACGCATGGACTTTGCTCCTATACGCAGATTGCATGCATGCATGTGGCTTAAAAAGCATGGCTAAATAGGATGGCATAGCGCCAGGGCAGGTGGGCAGGACGACTTGCAGGTTGCCACTACTGGTTCCCCTGAATCGATCTGAATTGGCTGAATTGTGATTGTTCTTGAGAGACTATAATCCTTCCTATTAAGCCATGTCTGAATTTAGAACAGAAATCAGAGCATATTGGAGCTTCCCTGCAATTTAATGTATTTGGGGTTTTCCATGAAATTAAAAAAGTAACTTTGCAGCAAACGTCAGAAGTGTTAGCATTTTGATGTCCTATCTAATAAATAAGTTTACTCTTTATTGTTTTGCATCATTTGCTGATTTTATTTTCAAGCCTTTTTTACTTAAGTTACAATAAATTAGTCCTTTCTCCCATAAATGAGAGGCGGGGGACATAACTCAATCCTTTTTTTTTAATTGAAATATGCATTTAATGTATTTGGGGTTTTTGGTAAATTAAAAAAGTGACTTTGCAGCAAACATCTGAAGTGTTAGCCTTTTGATGTCCTCTCCAAAAAATACATTTATTCTCCATTACTCTGCATCATTTTGAGACATGTTGGATTTTTCCAATATTTCTTTTTGCTTAATGTACAATCAACTGGTCCTTTCTCCCATTAAAGCAGAGAGAAAAAAATTATGTCCCAATCCTTTTTTCAATTGAAAAATGCACATACAAGTTACATTCATGCTAATGTATTAATCAATGCCCTGTGTGTCTCTTTTATCCCAACAGATATGCAAATCAAGAGACAATTTCCCCTTTAAAGGAGCCCAATGTTTTGCCTTTTCAGATAACTCCCACTAACATAAACCTTGCGATTTTTCCAGAATCCTCTCCTATCAATTTTATCTGTTCATTACAAGGAGCAAAAATGTGGTTAAACCTTCTGTCCATACTTGTGGTCCTCAAAGGTAATTATTGCCACTACATAGTTGATTTCTATGTTCTGCTCTTGCATGTAAGAGATCTATTTAAAAGCTCCTTTCTTTTTTGGAGTCCAATCTCAAGTCCAGTTGGTGGAGTCTGGAGGGGATGTAAGAAGACCTGAGGAGTCTCTCCGTCTCTCCTGCCAAGCCTCTGGATTCACCTTCGGTAGCTATAGCATGCACTGGGCAAGACAGCGTCCTGGGAAAGGACTGGAGTGGGTGTCATGGATAACTACTATTTTTAGCACTTACTACTCTGACAAAGTGAAGGGCCACTTCACAGTCTCCAGGGACAATGCCAAAAGCCAGTTGTATCTGCAAATGAACAGCCTCAAAACCGAAGACACAGGAGTCTATTACTGTGCAAGAGACACAGTGAGAGGAAGTGAATCTGAAGCCAAGCAAAAACCTTCCCTTCTTCACTCTTGAAACTTATGGAGCCCCCGTTCCTGGATTACTCAATGGTAGTAATCCATTTACTCTGCAGAGGGCAGAGAAGAGCAATACGGTGATTGACATCTGGAGGCCAAAACATACAAAAAACAGTTGCAGAACTTGTGTATGGTTATCTATGGAAAAAAAATGGACTAGGGGCAGTGTTGAATTTCAAAATTTGTACTACCTGTTTTGTGGGCTTGGAGTGTTGGGCATGACAGGGGAAGGATACTTCAAAATCTCCACTCCAGTAGAAAGGATACTGTAAAACATCCTTTCCCTCCCCACTCCAGGGGAAGGATCCTGCAAAATCTCCATTCCTACTCCTCTGCATGGGAAGGATACTGCAAAATCCCCATCCCTATCCCACTCTGGGGCCAAATAGAGGTGGTATTTGCTGGTTCTCCAAACTACTCAAAATTTCCGCTACTCGTTCTCCAAAACCTGCCAGAACCTGCTGAATTTCACCCCTGACTAGGGGTGACCTTTTTTTTTTGCATAAAATCTATATCATATGAACTGGGATCTTGTAAATAGGTTCAGTGAGCTAATCTTGGGAATAAGCTTGTGAATTCTTTATTTAGATTTAGGAAGTTTTAGGAAGCTTCCCCTCATCATTTTGGACACAGGGAGGACGGCAATGTGCCACATGAAATCCCATTGCATATACACAGGGCGGGGGGTAGTGGGACGGTCTGCAATGCTTCAATTATCAACGGCTCTTTCTCCACTTAACTTACAGGGAAGAGAAATGGACTGGAATGTTAATTATTAAATGGACATGCAAGTTAGGTTCAATGAAATGTGCCAGTCAATGCCCTAAGGCAGGGGTGTCAAACCTGATTTCACTGAGGGCCAAATCAGGGTTGTGTTTGACCTTGGAGGGGTGGCAGCCAGGATGGGCGTGGCCAGCTGAATGTCACTCGTGTTGGGGTGTCTGTGGAAGCCCCAATACTCTGCCAGCCAAAATGGCTTCCGAGCTCCACTTTCGGCTGCAGCGGCCTCTTGCAACCCTCTGCCAGCAAAAATGGAGCTTGCAAGAGCCACTTGCGGCCTTCCTGAGCTCCATGGTTGCAGGCAGAGGCACCATGGGCCAATCCTTCGCTGTTTCCAGAACAGACCTGAAAGCCGGGTGTAAGCACCTCGTGGGTCGGATCTGGCCCCCTGGGCCTTGAGTTTGACACCTCTTCCCTGAGGGGTTCTTTTATTGTAACTGATATGTAAATCGAGGATCAATTTCCCCTTTAATGAAACCCCATGCTTTCCCTCTTCAAACAACACCCACCAACACAAACCTTGTGCTATTTCATGAATCCTCTCTTTTCCGTTTCTTCTACTCATTACAGGGAACAAAAATGTGGCTAAACCATGTGTTCTTACTAGGAATCCTGAGAGGTCATTTTTTCAATTACCTGTATTTTTCCAAGCATAAGACACACATTTTCCTCCCACCCCCCAAAAGAAGGTGAAAATCTGGGTGTGTTTTATAGACAGCATTTTTGGCCCGTTTTCGTGAAAGAGCAACTAAGATTGTTAAAACTCTGAAGGGTGAAACGCACGAAGAACAGTTGGAAGCCATATTCCCAAAATTTAACATGTAAAATCCTTAGCGAGAATCTGAGAATCTTTATAAAATGTTACATCATTAATGTTTGTCACCAGAGATAATGTCTACCTATTTCAAATCTTTGCTAGATATGAAAACATTGAGCTACATATTATACAGTATTTGGCTGATATGAGATTTTTTTAAAAATAAATTGCATACACATATACACCAATAAAGAGGATTGTAAAGTAATACATTGTCTCGATGTATTAAAAAACAACTTGACTTCTCAAGCAGAGGTGGGTTTCACATAATTTTATTACCGTTTCCCAGCACACTGAAAATGTGCATGCACGCCTTTTGTGCATGCACTTTGCTCCCATGCACAGCTTAGAAAACATAGCTAAAGAGAACAGCATAGCACAGGGTCAGTTGTGTGGGCCAACCTGCAGGTTGCCACTACCGGTTCTCCAGAACCGATCCGAACCGTCTGAATACCCCCACTGTTCTTGAGAGACTATAATCCTTCCTATTAAGCCATCTCTGAGTTTAGAACAGAAATCAGAGCATATGGAAACTTCCCTGTAATCTAATGTATTTGGGGTTTTCCATAAAATAAAAAAGCAATTTTGCAGCAAACATCAGAAGTGCTGGCCTTTTGATGCCCTCTCTAATAAATAAGTTTACTCTCTATTACCGTGCATCATTTTGAGACCTGTTGGATTTTTCCAAGCCTTTGTTTTACTTAATGTACAATCAACTGGTCCTTTCTCCCATAAACTCAGAGGGAAAACAATTGTGTCCCAATCCTTTTTCTTAATTGAAAAATGCACAAGCAACTTATATTCACTGAAAAGTACTAATCAACGTCCGGTGTGGCTCTTTTATCCCAACAGATATGCAAATCAAGACACAATTTCCCCTTTAAAGGACTCCAATGGTTTGCCTTTTCAGACAACTCCAACCAAAATAAACATTGTGTATTTTCCTGATCTATCTCTTGTCACTTCCTGCCAATCAGTAGAGTGGGCAAACATGTGGCTAAATCTTGTGTCCTTACTAGCAGTCCTCAAAGGTAATTATTACCCCTAACTAAAGTGTATTTCCATGTTGTGCTCTTGTACACAACATGTACAGGAGATCTCATTAAAATATATTTCTCTTTAGGAGTCCAGTCTCAAGTCCAGTTGGTGGAATCTGGAGGGGATGTGAGAAGACCTGGAGAGTCCCTCCATCTCTCCTGCCAAGCCTCTGGATTCACCTTCAGCAGCTATGGCATGCACTGGGTGAGACAGGCTCCAGGGAAAGGACTGGAATGGATTGCACTCATCTATCATGATTCCAGTAAAAAGTTCTACTCAGACAAAGTGAAGGGACGCTTCACCATCTCCAGGGACAATGCCAAAAGCCAGCTGTATCTGCAAATGAACAGCCTCAAAGCCGAAGACACAGCAGTCTATTACTGTGCGAGACACACAGTGAGAGGAAGTGAATCTGAAGTCAAGCAAAAACCTTCCTTTCTTCAGAAAAGCTCTTCAACTTGACTGAGCCACAGATCAGGGATTAGTCAATGAAGATTGATGACTGTCCAATGAGAAGGTCAGGACATTTTGTTCTAGATATCAAAGGGTTTGCTGTGACAAAATAAATTAAAAAATCCGATACACTTCCCTGTTTGCCAGTTGATTTGGCTTCCCTGGAATGGAATGTAGTTTTTTTTTTTTTTTAGTTTCAGGGCAGAAGGACGGAATGAAACTTTTGGATAATCTTTCTGAATATCCAAACTGGCAAACACACATTGGAGAAATAGCTGCTGTGATAGAATCTGCTCGGAGATTCAAAAAGAAGTGTCCTCTGCTTAGCTTTGACTCTGCGGGCAATGTTCTCACAAAATCCAACTGCCTTTGCACTTGGAGAAGTTGTGTTATGGAATAAAACATGTATAATTCTATATTTCCTTATCACAGGATAACGGAGTTGGAAGAGACCTTGTAGGTCTTCTCGTGAAATCCTCAACTCAAGCAGGAGGCCCTTTAGCTGTGAAGGCAGGCGAAGCCTTATCTGCCAGCACGCAAGGCAGTCAGCT
This sequence comes from Natrix natrix natrix, assembly GCA_029891615.1. Classification (NCBI taxonomy): domain Eukaryota; kingdom Metazoa; phylum Chordata; class Lepidosauria; order Squamata; family Natricidae; genus Natrix; species Natrix natrix. The sequence goes on from JAKRSK010007803.1 coordinate 264,676, forward strand.
CCAGCACGCATGGCAGGGGGAGGCAGTTTTCACCCACCCCTGGCTTCAGGAAAGCCTCTGGAGCCTGGGGAGGGAGAAACGGGCCCAATGGGCCAACCAGAGGTTCCTTTCTGAATATGGTCCATTGTGCATTGTGGGTGTGGGGCATGCACTCATGTGCTATCGCACATTTTGGCATGCGTTTACAAAAAGGTTCACTATCATTGCCCATATCATTTCAAGAAAATGTCTGTACAGCCTCTTCTTAAAAACTTCCAGTGATGCGACACCCAGAAAATATGGCATTCTTCACTTAATCCTCCAGGGAAAGAGTGAAGGCAAATGAGGTCCAGGCAGAAGAAGAGCATCGTGGCTTTCAAAACCTAAGGGACAGGTCTGGACAAAACACAGCAGCACTTTTTCATGCGGCTGTTGACAGAAATAGAATTGCCAACATAATCGCCCACACTGCATATTAAAGCATTAGAGAGGGTCCAGGGATGTTTTACAAGAAGAGGACTCAACTCCTCTGCTCCTAATAAAGTTCCTTATACCACCAGGCTTGAAATTTTAGGCCTGGATAACCTTGAACTACGCTGTCTACGTTCCCACCTCAGCTTAGGGCACAAGATAATCTGCCATAACGTCCTACCTGTTAATGACTACATTCACTTCAACTGCAATAACACAAGGGCTATTAATAGACACAAACTAAATGTAATCCAATCTTATCATGATTGCAGGAAAAACGATTTCAGCAATAGAGTAGTAAATGTGTGGAACACTCTACGTGAGCCTGTTGTTAGTTCCTCTAACTCCCATACCGTTTACCTTAAGCTGTCTACCATAGACCTTACTCGTTTCTTAAGAGGTCCCTAAGGGGGCGTGCATAAGCGCACCAGCGTGCCTACCGTCCCTGTCCTACTGTCCCATTTATATGTACTCTATTTATGTGATTATGGCTATGTTTTGCTTACTTATATCCATTCATTTGTGCCATTTTTTCATGTGTTTTCATACTTGTTTCCTTGGACTTATGGAGAAAGAAAGAAAGAAAGGAAAGAAAGAAAGAAAGAAAGAAAGAAAGAAAGAAAGAAAGAAAGAAAGAAAGAAAGAAAGAAACATCCGATGATGGATATGGTACACAACAAAGAAGATTTAACTGTCTCTATGGTCATGTGGGTGGCTTGACTAAATGTCGAAGGCGCATGGAACGCTGTTACCTTCCCACCAAAGATGGTCCCTATTTCTCTACTTGCATTTTTATCTGCTGTCTAACTGCTAGGTTGTCAGAAGCTGGGACATTTAACGGAGCTCACCCCGTTATGAGGCACTAGGGATTTGAACTGCCAAACTGCCAACCTATCGATCAACAAGCTCAATGTCTTAGCCACTGAGCCACCACCCTTAAAATTAAATATACATTTATTTTATTGCCGCTTCCAACAAAATTGGTGTTGAAACATTGAAAACATACTGTGCCACTGATTATCATTTGAACAATACACGAGGCTTGAAAAAAACACAAAGATGCTCAGTAAGCCATACAGTTGATGTACTGCGCGAGCTGCACTGGCTTCCTGTGGTCTATCGAGTGCGTTTCAAGGTTTTGATTACGATCTTTAAAGCGCTCCATGGCTCAGGACCTAGTTACCTGCGGGATCGTATTCTGCCCCATACATCCCTACGACCCATCCGCTCGCACAGAGAGGGACTTCTCCAGGTGCCGTCTACCAGACAGTGCCATGGGCGGCGCCTAGGACAGAGCCTTCTCTGTGGCGGGCCCAGCCCTGTGGAATGACCTCCCCCCGGATATTAGGATTACTACTGACCTCCGCTCCTTCCGTGTCAAGCTCAAGACCCACCTTTTCCAAATAGCTGGCCTGGCTCGACCATAACTTCGTAACGCTCCTGATGGGTTTTTAATTTGGTAATTTTATTAGGGGATTTTAAATGATATTTTTAATTGTCTTCACTTAAGTTAATCCTCCTCCATGCACATATGTATATGTCTTTGTTCTTTTGTATATATGTTTGTCTTATGTGTATTTTTATCCGTTTGATTGTACGCCGCCCCGAGTCCTTCGGGAGAGGGTTGCGGCTAATCAAATAAAATATATTTTTTATTATTATTATTATTATTATTATTATTTATTATATTATTATTATTATTAATATTATATTATCTGATACAAGATGCACTGAAGGCTTAACATACCCAGATTAGATAAGGCCCTGTGCTTGTGGGGCCGCAGGCAAACTGGCCATAAGCCCCATGACTTAAGGCAGCTCTGAATATCCTGGCATAAGATAGGAAATGAAACATGAGGATGATCTTTCATACTGGACTATGCAGCTAGAGTTTTCATTCTGTCTGTAATAGCATAGACGAAACAGTACATCTGTGGTTAAGGGTTAATCAATGCCCTGTGTGGCTCTTTTATCCCAACAGATATGCAAATCGAGACCCAATTTCCCCTTAAAAGGAGCCCAATGGTTTGTCTTTTGAGACAACTCCCACCAACATAAACCTTGTGCTTTTTCCAGAATCCTCTCTTATCTAATTAATCTATTCATTACAAGGAGCAAAAATGTGGCTAAATCTCCTGTCTATACTTGTAGTCCTCAAAGGTAATTATTACCACTATATAGTTGATTTCTATGTTCTGCTCTTGCATGGAAGAGATCTATTAAAAAAGCTTCTTTCTTTTTAGGAGTCCGATCTCAAGTCCAGTTGGTGGAGTCCGGAGGGGATGTGAGAAGACCTGGGGAGTCCCTCCGTCTCTCCTGCCAAGCCTCTGGATTCACCTTCAGCAGCTATAGCATGGACTGGGTGAGACAGGCTCCAGGGAGAGGACTGGAATGGGTGGCATACATAAACTCTGCTTCCAGTACTATTTACTATTCAGACAAAGTGAAGGGCCGCTTCACCATCTCCAGGGACAATGCCGAAAGCCAGCTGTATCTGCAAATGAACAGCCTGAAAACCGAAGACACAGGAGTCTATTACTGTGCAAGACACACAGTAAGAGGAAGTGAATCTGAAGCCAAACAAAAACCTTCCTTTCTTCACTCTTCAACTTTATGGAGCCCCACGTCCTGGATTAGTCAAGGAGGGTTGATCACTGTCTACTGAGATCTTCAGGAAGGACCATTTTTTTCTTGATATCACAGAGTTTGCTGTAAGAAAAATGAAAAATGCCAGTTCATCAGTCTGTTTAAAAGCCAGTGGAACCTTAGGCTTCATTAACAGAGCAATAGAATCAAGATTACATGAAGCATCACTTCATAAAGCCTTTGTAAGATCAAACCTGCGATGATGCATCCATTTCTGGTGACCACATTTTAAAAAAAGATATTTGGAAAGAGGGCAGAGAAGAGTAATAAGATGATTGGCATCTAGAGGCTGAAACATACAAAGAAAAGTTGCAGGATTTGTGTTGGCTAGTCTAATGAAAAGAAGGACTAGGGGTGACATTTTCTGCATTAAACAAAATAAAGGTTAAGGGAGAAATCTTATAGTAAACCTCAGCTTTGGTAGCCTTTTAATATCTTCTCTAATAAATTATAGGGACACGGTGGCTCAGTGGCTAAGACGCTGAGCTTGTTGATCTGAAAGGTCAGCAGTTCAGTGTTTCTAATCCCTAGTGCCGCGTAACAGAGTGAGCTCCCATTACTTGTCCCAGCTTCTGCCAACGTAGCAGTTCGAAATCATGTAAAAATGCAAGGAGAAAAATAGGAACCACCTTTGGGAAGGTAACAGTGTTTAGTGAACGTTCAGCATTTAGTCATACCGGTCACATGACCACAGAGACATCTTCGGACAGCGCTGGCTCTTCGGCTTTGAAACGGAGATGAGCACCCCCACCTCAGAGTCGGTAACGACTAGCAGATATGTACACTTCATGTAGGGATGGAAGTAGTCCCTATTTGTTTCTACTTGCATTTTTTTGTGCTTTCAAACTGCTAGATTGGCTGAAGCTGTGGCAAGTAACTGGAGCTCACCCCATTATACGCTGTTAGGGATTGGAACCACCAAACTCCTGACCTTTCTGATCGACAAGCTCAAAGTCTTAGCCACTGAGCCACCTCATCCCTTAAAATCGAACATATATTTATTTCATTGGTGCTTACAACAAAATTGGTGTTGAAACGTTAATAACAAGTTGTGCAACAAGAACTAATCAACATGATAAATATTTGAACAATACATGAGGCTTGAAAAAACACAATAATACTCAGTAAGTTGATGTACTTATATGATACAAGATGCATTGAAGGCTTAACATACACAGATTAGTATAAGGGCCCCTATGCTTGTGGGCCCGCAGGCAACTGGCCATAATCCCCATGACTTAAGGCAGCCCAGAGTATCCTGGCATAAGATAGGAAATGAAACACAAGGATCTTTCTGAATATCCCAAACCGCCACACAGATATTGAGGAAATATCTGGACCGAGTGGGGGTGGGGTAGAGAATAAAACAAGCATTGTTAGATATTGTTTCATTTTGGAAACATGACATTTTTTTATTTTATTTTTTGTCCTAGTTCACTGAATGTTCTCTGAAGAAAATTTTACATCTCAGGAGTCTTCGGTCTTTACCACAAAGCTGAGGATTTTAATTGTTGGTGTTTTTCACGAGGGAACATGTCTGGAATATGTATAAGGGTATTTCAAATTTCAAAGCAGAGACATCACCCTGCCAAGAAAGGTGCCTATAGTCAAGGCTGTGGTTTTCCCAGTTGCAATGTATGGCTGTGAAAGATGGACCCTAAGAAAGGCTAAGCGCCAAAGAATTGAGGCCTTTGAACTCTGGTGCTGGAGAAGACTCCCGTGAGTCCCTTGGACTGCAAGGCGATCCAACTGGTCAGTCCTAGAGGAGATCCACCCTGACTGCTCTTTAGAAGGGGAGATCCTGAAGATGAAACTCAAACACTTTGACCACCTAATGAGAAGGAAGGACTCACTGGAGCAGAGTCTCATGCCAGGCAATATTGAGAGCAAAAGAAGAAGAGGACGACAGAGAATGAGGTGGTTGGATGGAGTCAATGAAACAGAATGGACTCCAGAAGATGGTACAGGACAGGAAGTCCTGGATGAACGATGTTTATGAAGTCACAATGGGTCTGCCACAACTTTGCAACTAACAACAACAAACTTTCAATGAAAATGCAAACATCTTTTTTAATGGAGTTATTACTATGAGTATTATTATTATTTTGGTTTTTATGGCTGCATATATTGGTGAATCAATCCTGAGAAGGGAGTGGACTGCCATGTGTCAGAAATGGTGTTGGGTCTCCTGCTTAGGTGGGGGGGGGTGGACTAGATGACCTACAAAGTCCCTTCCAAGTCTGTTAATCTGTTAAAGGTTGTCTAATAAAACAACTGATCAAACACCACACAGAACAGCAACATGTGGAATTGTCTGCTGCCCAGAGTCACTGGTTGAGATCGGAGGCTATAGATATTTAATGAAGAAATGAAAAGCAAAATGAAATGATCTTGGTCTGCATGCAGTTCATCTGGGTTTCTCAAAACAGGCAAAAAAAAAAAAAAGGTAAAAGGTCCCCTTGCAGTCAATATGAGCTTCTTCAAAACAAAACCTATTTAAGGAAACAACGTTTCTTAAACCTAGGTGTAAGGTAAAAGGTACATTAATCAATGCCCTGTGTCGCTCTTTTATCCCAACAGATATGCAAATCGAGAGACAAATTCCCCTTTAAAGGAGCCCAATGGTTTGTCTTTTGAGACAACTCCCACCAACATAAACCTTTCGCTATTTCCAGAATCCTCTCCTATCAATTTCATCTATTCATTACAGGGAGCAAAAATGTGGTTAAACTTTCTGTCCATACTTGTAGTCCTCAAAGGTAATTATTGCCATTACACAGTTGATTTCTATGTTCTCCTTTTGCATGGAAGACCTGGGGAGTCCCTCCGTCTCTCCTGCCAAGCCTCTGGATTCACCTTCAGCAGCTATGACATGAGCTGGGTGAGACAGGCTCCAGGGAAAGGCCTCGAATGGGTTGCACGTATCTATACTGATTCTAGTAAAAAGTTCTACTCTGACAAAGTGAAGGGCCGCTTCACCATCTCCGGGGACAATGCCAAAAGCCAGCTGTATCTGCAAATGAACAGCCTCAAAACCGAAGACACAGGAGTCTATTACTGTGCAAGACACACAGTGAGAGGAAGTGAATCTGAAGTCAAGCAAAAACCTTCCTTTCTTCAGAAAAGCTCTTCAACTTGACTGAGCCACAGATCAGGGATTAGTCAATGAAGATTGATGACTGTCTAATGAGAAAGTCAGGACATTTTGTTCTAGATATCAAAAGGTTTGCTGTGACAAAATAAATTTACAAATCCGATAAACTACCCTGTTTGCCAGTTGATTTGGCTTCCATCTCAATGGAATGTAGTTTTTTTTTAGTTTCAGGGCAGAAGGATGGAATGAAACACAGAAATAGCTGCTGTGATAGAATCTCCTCGGAGATTCAAAAAGAGGTTTCATCTGCTAAGCTTTGACTCTGCGGGCAATGTTCTCACAAAATCCAACTGCCTTTGCACTTGGAGAAGTTGTGTTATGGAATAAAACATGTATAATTCTATATTTCCTTTATATATATATATAGTTTTTACATTTAAAACAATGCAATGTCGCAGTGTCGGCGTGATCATATATTCACATTATGTACAGCTAGTTTCAACCATTAACAGTCATTCTACTTAATACATTGTCTGTCCTTCTGTTTGATCACAATATATACTTTTGTTCCAGTCTTGTCATCTTAACTTATACCAATCATAAAATCTATTCCATACCTCGAAATATTCTGATTCCCCTTTATTTTTAAGTTCCAAAGTGAGCCTATCTGCTTCTGCACAGGCCAACACTTTTCTGATTATATCTAGCTCTGATGGTGTATTTTCTTTTTTCCAATGCTGTGCATAGGTTACGTGCGCTGCAGTCAGTATATGTATAATTAGATAGGGTGTATCTTTCTTAAACCCCTGCGGTATTATGCCAATATTTCCTTACCACAGCATAACGGAGTTGGAAGATGCCTTGTAGGTCTTCTCGTGAAATCCTCAACTCAAGCAGGAGGCCCTTTACCTGTGAAGGCAGGCGAAGCCATATCTGCCAGCACGCAGGCAGTCAGCTCCAGCACGATTGGCAGGGGGAGGCAGTTTTCACCCACCCCTGGCTTCAGGAAAGCCTCTGGAGCCTGGGGAGGGAGAAACGGGCCCAATGGTCCAACCAGAGGTTCCTTTCTGAATATGGTCCATTGTGCATTGTGGGTGTGGGGCATGCACTCATGTGCTATCACACGTTTTGGCATGCGTTTACAAAAAGTTTCACCATATCATTTCAAGACAATGTCTGACAGCCTCTTCTTAAAAACCTCCAGTGATGCGGCAGCCAGAAAATATGGCATTCTTCACTTAATCCTCCAGGGAAAGAGTGAAGGCAAATGAGGTCCAGGCAGAAGAAGAACATCATGGCTTTCAAAACCTAAGGGACAGGTTTGGACAAAACTCAGCAGCACTTTTTCATGCGGCTGTTGACAGAAATAGAATTGCCAACATGATCACCTACATTTCAAACCTTAAAATATTAGAGAGGGTCCAGAGAAGTTTTACAAGAAGAGGACTCAACTCCTCTGCTTCTAATAAAGTTCCTTATACCACCAGGCTTGAAATTTTAGGCCCGGAAAACCTTGAACTACGCCGTCTACATTCGGACCTGAGTTTAGTGCACAAGATAATCTGCCATAACGTCCTCCCTGTTAATGACTGCTTTTACTTCAACTGCAATAACACAAGGGCTATCAAGAGATACAAACTAAATGTAATCCATTCTTATCTTGATTGCAGGAAAAACGATCTCAGCAATAGAGTAGTAAATGTGTGGAACAGCCTACCTGATCCTGTTGTTAATTCCTCTAACTCCCAAACCTTTTACCTTAAACTGTCTACCATAGACTTGACTCATTTCTTAAGAGGTCCATAAAGGGGGCGTGCATAAGCGCACCAGTGTGCCTACTGTCCCTGTCCTACTGTCCCATTTATATGTACCCTATTTATGTGTTTATGGCTATGTTTTGCTTACTTATATCCATTCATTTGTGCCATTTTTTCATGTGTTTTCATACTTGTTTCCTTGGACTTAGGGAGAAAGAAAGAAAGAAAGAAAGCAAGCAAGCAAGCAAGCAAGCAAGCAAGCAAGAAAGAAAGAAAGAAAGAAAGAAAGAAAGAAAGAAAGAAAGAAAGAAAGAAAGAAAGAAAGAAAGAAAGAAAGATCGATCCGATGATGGATATGGTACCCAAAAAAGAAGATAGAATTGTCTCTGTGGTCATGTGGCTGTCTTGACTTAATGTCGAAGGCGCATGGAACGCTGTTACCTTCCCACCAAAGATGGTCCCTATTTTTCTACTTGCATTTTTATGTGCTGTCTAACTGGTAGGTTGTCAGAAGCTGGGTCATTTAACGGAGCTCACCCCGTGATGCAGCACTAGGGATTTGAACGGCCAAACTGCCAACCTATCGATCGACAAGCTCAACGTCTTAGCCACTGAGCCACTGAGCGTCCCTTAAAATTAAATATACATTTAATTTACTGTGCAGGAGACACAGTGAGAGGAAGTGAATCTGAAGTCAAGCAAAAACCTTCCTTTCTTCAGAGAAGCTCTTCAACTTGACTGAGCCACAGATCAGGGATTAGTCAATGAAGATTGATGACTGTCTAATGAGAAGGTCAGGACATTTTGTTCTAGATATCAAAGGGTTTGCTGTGACAAAATAAATTTAAAAAATCCGATACACTTCCCTGTTTGCCAGTTGATTTGGCTTCCCTGGAATGGAATGTAGTTTTTTTTAGTTTCAGGGCAGAAGGATGGAATGACACTTTTGGATAATCTTTCTGAATATCCAAACTGGCAAACACACATTGGAGAAATAGCTGCTGTGATAGAATCTCCTCGGAGATTCAAAAAGAAGTGTCCTCTGCTTAGTTTTGACTCTGCGGGAAATGTTCCCACAAAATCCAACTGCCTTTGCACTTGGAGAAGTTGTGTTATGGAATAAAACATGTATGATTCTATATTTCCTTATCACAGGATAACGGAGTTGGAAGAGACCTTGGAAGTCTTCTCGTGAAATCCTCAACTCAAGCAGGAGGCCCTTTATCTGTGAAGGCAGGCGAAACCATGTCTGCCAGCAGGCAAGCAGTCAGCTCCAGCACGCATGGCAGTGAGAGGCAGTTTTCACCCACCCCTGGCTTCAGGAAAGCCTCTGGAGCTGGGGAGGGAGAACCGGGCCCAATGGGCCAACCAGAGGTTCCTTTCTGAATATGGTCCATTGTGCATTGTGGGTGTGGGGCATGCACTCATGTGCTATCGCACATTTTGACATGCATTTACAAAAAGGGTTCACCATCATTGCCCCATATCATTTCAAGACAATGGCTGTTCAGCCTCTTCTTAAAAACCTCGAGTGATGCGACACCCAGAAAATATGACATTCTTCACTTAATCCTCCAGGGAAAGAGTGAAGGCAAATGAGGTCCAGGCAGAAGAAGAACATCATGGCTTTCAAAACCTAAGGGACAGGTTTGGACAAAACTGAGCAGCACTTTTTCATGCGGCTGTTGACAGAAATAGAATTGCCAACATAATCGCCCACACTGCATTTCAGATATTAAAGCATTAGAGAGGGTCCAGGGATGTTTTACAAGAAGAGGACTCAACTCCCCTGCTCGTAATAACTTTCCTTATACCACCAGACTTGAAATTTTAGGCCTGGATAACCTTGAACTACGCTGTCTACGTTCCCACCTCAGCTTAGGGCACAAGATAATCTGCCATAACACCCTACCTGTGGATAACTGCTTTCACTTCAACTGCAATAACACAAGGGCTATCAAGAGATACAAACTAAATGTAATCCATTCTTATCTTGATTGCAGGAAAAAACGATTTCAGCAACAGAGTAGTAAATGTGTGGAACACTCTACGTGAGCCTGTTGTTAGTTCTTCTAACTCCCATACTTTTCACCTTAAACTGTCTACCATAGACCTTACTCGTTTCTTAAGAGGTCCCTAAGGGGGCGTGGATAAGTGCACCAGCGTGCCTTCCGTCCCTGTCCTACTGTCCCATTTATATGTACTCTTTGTATGTGTTTATGGCTATGTTTTGCTTATTTATATCCATTCATTTGTGCCATTTTCTCATGTATTTTCATACTTGTTTCCTTGGACTTATGGAGAAAGAAAGAAAGAAAGAAAGAAAGAAAGAAAGAAAGAAAGAAAGAAAGAAAGAAAGAAAGAAAGAAAGAAAGAAA